>JAECUM010022368.1:0-18301 GCA_016617855.1 Megalonaias nervosa | reverse complement strand
GCATCCTTGCTTTTATCAGTAATGTCATTGGCTCGATTTAAAAACAGGTTATGTAAGAAAATGACAATTCAACCCCAGAAAAGACAGTCCCTGAAAAACTGCGTGACAGTAAAATATTTGTTATCAAGCCAGCAGACATGGGATAGTGCATTGTTGTCATGAATATGTCTGACTAGATCGCGCTGGCGAACGGATAACTTTCGAAGAGTGATTCTGTAAGAAATTCGGTCATTACCCTACAGCTGAACATGCTGAATTTTGTGTAGGACATTAAAAGACATGAATACCGCAGGTCACATTGATGACAAAACGTTGACTTACCCCAAACCAGGGCGAGTTCGTGTACTCCCTAAATGTAAGAAGAATGGAACCTGGAGAGACCAAGTATTTCTGCAAACAACCATCTCACTGAAGACAAAGTAATTCTGAATTCGTTGCGTATCACGTTCGGCCTTTCGTGGAAAAACTGCCTTCATATGTGCAAAATACAATGGACTATTTCAGCAAAACACCAAAAACTAACCTTCCAAATAGAACACTCCTCGTAACTATGAAAGTCTGTCCCTATTTCACCAACATCCCACACGAGGAAGTATCACAGTCTGTAAAGAAGCATCACTAGCGACCTGAGCCTTCCCAACTTACATGCTGTTTGTTCAAACTTTATATTTTCAGAATTGTCTATAAAAAAAAAAAAAAAAAAAAAAAAAACGCTTTCGATGCAATTAGTGGTTGAGACCATGGTCATGTTCCCACTACTCACCTCCCCCGATTGGGCTTGGACCTGACGACAAATTGATATATCTATGTTGTCTCAATGGCATAGCGTTATCTTAAAAACATGTAAAGTTCGTCATGTGGATGGCAGCTCAATATATTGCTAAATTCAGGTTCTTTTAATAGTTTCTTAAAGGCAACATGAGACTTGAAATGTTTTAGAAATTTTCGTTGAGATTATTATTGAAAAAAATTAAAAGAATTTTCCAACAACGTGCCACATGTAATATCTAAATGTTATGATTATAAAATCTTGACTTTAATCTGGAGCCACTCAGATCTCTGAGAAAAAAGAAATGGATCTTCTTCATCGTTTTTTCTTTCTTTGTTTCTTTTGTTTTCTATCTTATTGCGAATCTTTGCACTCGATTATTTCCTTAATGTTTCAATAAATTAAAAATTTAGCACTATATCGGTAATCGATAATTTCTTAAGAGTTACCTATTTTAGACCGACGCTTTGAAACTTCAAGGCCACAGATGTATACGTTGAGTCGGGGAAAATTGTACTGTATTCTGGTGGTCTTGGGTCAGGGCGGGACTAAGGTCTTCCATGGCCATAAGTACTGAAAATATTATGGTGTCCCCCTCCCTTACAAAATGTGAAACTCAAAGAAAAAACAATATTAAAAGCTAAAAAGGTGGGAAAATACCAGTGTTGCCATCATTTCAAATCAAAATACTCGTACGTGCAGATCGAAATAATCATACATAATTCATTCAGTGTTATCATCAACAATTAATTCGAATTTTTTCTGGTGCCCTAAACACGTGCTTAGTGTGCTTAATGGGTAATCCGGCACACTATTGGGTGATACACAGTGTGTGTACTTTTTATGCATATTTATACCAAAAAACGTAAGCATCAAACGTTTGTAGATTCAGAATAGCAAATACGGAAATCAAAGCCAAGTCTCTGATGAAATTTCCAAGATCTGGATTTGTCGGGTTGTCTGCAAATGGGTCGTCTAGCCTGTAGTCAGACGCTGAGAAAACAGAATTTTGGTTTTGGTGAGAATTAATAAATTTTCGAAACCAGATACTTGCATCGCATTGGGCCTCGTCTTGGCATGACGACCCGTGTGTATTTCATACGACATAAGTAATATCCGAATTGACACCGTACATAAATCATGTTAGAGATTATTGACAAACTCGATGATTTTATCATTGTATTCCTGTCATTCTATACGACTAACAATATTTGAAAGGAACGACAAATTTACGTTGAGGAACATTAGACCTGGCAGGATAGTCAGGTTCCCCACCCCTCTTTAGTAATGGTATGAGCAAAGAGCAATTTGAATCGATAATACTTTTGCTGGGAAATGAAGTTTTAATTTCTGCACGTCAAACTCTGCTTGTATTATCTGCCGCACAAAAAGAAATGAAGTTGGAAAACAGTGATATACAATACATTTAGATTTGTCCATTGATTTTTTTCAAGTTATTCATAACAGACCAATCAATCTATCTTGTTGCAAACAAATATACACAGGTGCAGTCATATATCAACGTTTGTTTCCTAATCTATGAAATGAAGGTTCTGCAACGGAAGAAAAATAATACTCTTTAATTGTACAAATAGAACACACAACTGAAATATCGTTAAGATTAGTTTGTCAAAAAGTGCTATAAAACAAATTGCTTCTCAAGCAAGCATAGATTGTGTAACAGTCACCATCAATAATTTAAAGTGTTTGAAGCAATGTATTATTTATCCCCTTAGACATTTATTAAGTAAAGATAAAACCTTCTTTTGGTAGCAATTCAAAATGTTACCTTTCAAACGTTGATAATTTTAGATGTGACATAGAAATGTGAATCAAAGAACAAGAAAGCATTAGTCAATTACCAAGACTTACACAGGAACACTTCTGAAGTTATTTTGATTGTTGAAAACAATGACCAAAAGAGTACAGTTTGCTCCAAAATAATACTATTGGCAGATAAAATACCTTCAATTGTCGAATGTGTTTCCATTTTTTTTGTTCGACAATTAAGTTTGTGTTGATTTGCTTCCTTCATTATTAGATTTGCTTCATAATTAAGATTTCTAACCTATCAGTCTATGGTGTTCGTTTAGGACTCAGTAACTGTATAGTCTTTCTTCAATCTTAGGCTCCGAAGAAAATATCTAATCGTAACGACATAATTATATACCATTCAACGGGAATTGTTGTTCATGCGACTCTAAATTTACTAAGGTCCTACGAAGTTTTATTTATGGGTTAGCTTTCCTCCTTCTTGGATGAACCATCTGATTTAAATTAATGCCTTGATTTAATCAATTGATGACCAACAATTCAAGTACTAATAAGACATACTTCACACCGCTCGCTATATTATTGTCTTTCAATCGTTATAACAAAAATATTTTAAAAAAACCCAGTGAAATCGATCAGTCAGAAAGTATAACGTTAAGTACTTATATGGAATAATTGCAGAACTTATAAAAAGATTTATCACCACTTTAGTCACATTCTGGCCAAATAGATACTCTTGAGTTCCGAAGACATTCCAGGAGCGATAATTTGATCTGTACATTTGTTATTTAATTGTTTATTTTCTATATAAAAAATTCTTAAAACCATACAATTTATTTGCTTGTTTTCGAAAACGTTTTTATTATCCGATAATATTCTTTCAAATTTACTTTCTGAACATTTGACATTTATAATTAGATCTGATATACTGTCATAAAATTTGAAAGTAATATAAGGTCAGTTTATGTGAAAGGAGCAATTACTTACCATGATGTCGCAAGAAAGTTAGATTATACTTCCCTTCAGGTAATCGAATCAGTTATAATGCATATTAAACCGCTATAAAGCAAAATTAAATAGCTATATGCTTTCTGCACATCATGAAGTTATACCAGGAAGTACATTCTCACACGTATGGGTAAAGATTGTACAGCCGGAACGACAATATGGAAATGCTTATTTTACATTACATGTGACCTTTTTCCTGACTCGATGACGATTATTTACATACTTCTATACCAGCCAAGGAAATTATGTTCATATGCAAATAATTCATGGGTTTTAGAAAGCTTAATGAATTAATGAAAAGACTGTCAAAAAATGCTGACTTTTCTGAAAGCGTGAACGTTAAAACGCGAGTGTTTGCAAAATCGGATCCAAAGCATGGCTGGTCACCAGGTAAACCGACACACTTCAAGTGTATGTCAATGGCCATGGTATCTGTACAATTCCAGAACCACAGTCACAACAAGGGTTCGGAAGCCGCTGCCCTGTTAGCGGTTCACCTGGGTAAATACTGTTGAACGCATCCGAATCTTTGGGCATCAACAGCTCAGCCTCATCGTATCTGCTTTCAACATCTATAATGGTTAGGCATATTTTATGTACGTGCATAACAGGGTCCGCAGCCACGTTCTTGAAATAGGATAACTGCAAAATATTTCACAGTCATTGATTTTATGCATCAACAAAGCTGCAACCACCAAAGCACTCTGATGGAACTGAAAGTTCGGTGTTTCCAATCTCGGTTCGCTCAGTGGTTCTTGGTCCGGCCGGTTCCTTTAAAAAGATCGAGTGTTGCTGAATCTGATTCTACGATGGTTAAGTTGGGGTCGGTTGTACATGATTACACCATCACCGGAATATCAATCGTAGTATAATGTGCAGAGTCTTCATCGTCGAGCGGCGAAGCGACAATGAGCAGCAAAGCAGCCAGCAGAGAAGGAGCCATCCAGTTCTTTTCTTCATCGATGAAATTCAAACACTTGACAGCCTTGACTCGGGAAAGAGTAATCTTGTTGTGTATAATAATGTCACGCTTGACTACCAAGATAATATGTACAGTTGACCACGACAATATTGTTACGTGTAGGCTCGTACAAAACTAACAAAAGAAAAGAGTGAAGCCAACAAGTTTTGTAAGTTTTAACAAAATAATTTATTTCCCTAGAAAACAAGATAAAAATATGAAATAGGACTTACGGTTTATGAATATAATCCAAAAATTGATCCTTGAATTTTAAATTATAAGTCCTATTGCTAAAAAGTTCTAATTGAATCCAGGTTCGAGTCTCGATGAAGTTCCAATATGGAAGGCGATGATGTCCTCTATAACCAGTTTGTGTTGATGTGTCAACAGTTCCTTGTTGAGTCACCAAGAATATAATTCCGGCTTTTGAGTTCCGAATAATTTCGTGAATGTCTCTGTCAAAGAATTTCGTCGAAGAAGAATATTTTCCAGGGTGAATAAATTATTTTAAATTC
The DNA here is from genome assembly GCA_016617855.1 of Megalonaias nervosa. Taxonomy (NCBI): domain Eukaryota; kingdom Metazoa; phylum Mollusca; class Bivalvia; order Unionida; family Unionidae; genus Megalonaias; species Megalonaias nervosa. The sequence continues at coordinate 13,275 of JAECUM010022368.1, read as the reverse complement.
GAAATTCAACTCAAGTGGCAACAACAAGAATACCTTTCGGCCTGAAGGTATATTTTACGACTGAACAAATTCAAGCACAAAAGACTGGATAGTTCCTGACTTAAAATGTTACCCTTGATCCGACTGGACAGATTTGGAAGGCCAAATTGAGTAAGAATTTTTATGAAAGCTTTTACTATAGTTTTGATTTTACTATTCCTCAAAGGAATTGCCTCTGGGAATCTTGTTGACGTACACATAATGGTCAACAAATATTGGTTGCCTGACTTGGTTTTAGGTAAGGGACCAACACAATCTACCATAATTCTGCTAAATGGTTCGTCAAATGCAGGAATTGGTTGCAGATGAGCCTTAGGTAAAAGTGAGTCAAGATCTTGTGATGAGTCTTATTAATCCCTAAATGACCAGCCAGAGGGGTTTCATGGGCCAATCTAAGTATCTCCTGTCTGTAAGATTTTGGAACTACAATCTGATACAATCTGATAGTTCACTGACCACTCGTCACTAGCAGGTACCTCGGGAGGTCTCCATTTTCTCATAAGAATTCCATGTTTAATGAAATAACAGACTGGTACTTCAGTGGCTTCAGTTTCGCTAATGGCCCTCTGAAACAAACAGGAGATCTCAGGATCTTTTTCCTGTTGACGACAAGTGATTGTCATTTGTTACCCCGATTAGAAAAATGAGAATGAGACTTTACAAGAGGATCACTGTGATCAATACCTTTTGATTGATCCAAACAAGGAGTGAAAGTGACCTCATCAAAATCATGACCAATACATGTGTCAGCTAAAGGAATATTTACCATATCAAAATCATTCTCAAGAGCTTTCTTTTCCACAGCTCTGGTAACTGCACAAGCTGGGTATAAATCAGGGTATTCTTTTTCAATAGGATCAACTTTCAGATCCAAAGAAGGTTTTTCAGTTACAAGTGGATTAACCACAACCTTGTCTCCAGCTAGGTCGTTGCTTAGTAACAAATGAATGCCCTCAACGGGAAAAGTAGGCACTATACCGACTGTCACAGGTCCTGAAACTACAAATGACAAGTTTACAGAATGGAGAAGAACATTAACAAAGCCGCACTCTATTCCCTGAATGAGAACACTCTCATTAGGAGAAGACTTCTCAGAAAAAGGCAAAGTACTTGATAATAAAAGACTATGAGAAGCCCCTGTATCCCTTAAAATTTTAATAGGGATAGGATTGGCCAAATCACCCAAGAGTGATATAGAACCCTTCGACATGAATGGTTCATAATTCTCCATAATAAAATCAGACTGAGGGTTTATTAGACCCAACACATGTATTGCTTTCAATACATGACCGTGACCTTGACCTCTTAGAAATAAGAGCATTTGGGATAGGTCTATCTTGATTCTGATGCTTATATTTCAATTTAAAGCAATCAGAAATAACGTGTCCTTTCTTCTTGCAATAGGTACACGTAGGTAGAGACAAGGATTTTGATTCACGTTTATCAGAAGCTTGATTATTAAAAGTTGTGCCAGATTGAGTTTTAGAAGGAGTCGTATTAGGCTGAAATACCTTTTTACCAGCAGACTGCTGAGTGAAAGATTTGCCTACAACAGAAACTTTATGAGTTAAGGAATACTGGTCAGCAGCAAGAGCAGCATTTTCCAAGGTTTCGACCTCATGATCTTCAAGATGAGTCTTAATGTCATTTGGAACACAGTTCTTGAACTCTTTAAGTAATACAAGTTGTTCGAGACTTTCATAATCATGTTCAACTTTCTCGGCTAAGCACCATCTCACAAATAACTGCTCTTTTTCTCTTGCAAATTCGACACAAGCTTGTCCAGCTTCTTTTTTTGTTGATAAACCTCAGGGACTAACGCATAACCCTTTAAGATACAGTCCTTCACCAAATCATTGTCAGCACTATGCTCTACTGACAGGGATGCATAGATTTTTCGAGCTTTGCCAAAAAGTACACACTGTAATAATTGAGTCCAATACTCCCTTGGCCATTTCAAATTTTCAGCATCTTTTTCAAGATAAAGAAAATATTGGTCTACTTCCTTTTCGTTAAAAGGGGGCACTAGCCTAATATTCTTTGTAATGTCAAAACTTGAATTTGTATGTGAAGTGAGATCTTGCTTTTCACTTGCCAGCTCCATTTCTTTCATTTTAATTTCAAATTCCTTTTCATCCTTCACTTTTTGCATCTGTACGTGCATTTGTTCTTTCTGTAATTGCATTTGTTCTTTTTGTAACTCCAATTGCATTTGTTTCTCTCTCCTCTTTTTCATATAGCATTTGTTTATCTTTCTCTCTTTCCTGTCTCTTTCTCTCTCTCTCTCTCTCTCTCTCTCTCTCTCTCTCTCTCTCTCTCTCTCTCTCTCTCTCTCTCTCTCTCTCTCTCAAATTGCAACTGCAATTGCTTCTTTTCTAATTGCAACTGCATTTGTTCTTTTTCTTTCTGAAGTTCAAGCTTCCTAAACTCTAATTCCATCTTGTATTTCATTTTTAATTCCTTTACTTTTATGTCAGAGTCTGATACAGACTTACTGACCGAAGCCAAAACACTTTTGTCGAAAACATTCTTCTCTACCAAATACTGAATCAAAATGTTTTTAATTTCTTGTTTCGTTAAGGAAGATTTAGCTTCAGAATGATCGTATTTTCTGGTATATTCAAGTAATTCATCTTTTATCAAACTATCCAACTGCTCCTGAGTAGGGCTAGAAAGAAAAGTCTCCACTTTTGATGACATTGTGAATACAAGCCTGTTGTTTTCACTAAAGATTTCAAACAAAATATAAAATAGTACTTGGGATTTAAAAACTAGGGGAATTTAAATTTCAAAACACAATTTTCTGAAACATTTTAGCCAATATTCATATATCCCGAAGACGAGAACCCAATTTTCTTTTGTTACGTGTAGGCTCGTCCAAAAGTAACAAAAGAAAAGAGTGAAGCCAACAAGCTTTGTAAGTTTTAACAAAATCACTTATTTCCCTAGAAAACAAGGTAAAAATATGAAATAGGACTTACAGTTTATGAATATAATCCAAAAAGTAATCCTTGAATCTAAAAATATAAGTCCTATCACTAAAAAGTCCTAATCGAATCCAGGTTCGAATCTCGATGAAGTTCCAATATGGAAGGCGATGACGTCCTCTATAACCAGTTTGTGTTGATATGTCAACAGTTCCTTGTTGAGTCACCAAGAATATAATTCCGGCTTTAGAATTCCGAATAATTTAGTGAATGTCTTTGTCAAAGAATTTCGTCGAAGAAGAATATTTTCCAGGGTGAATAAATTATTTTAAATTCGAAATTCAACTCAAGTGGCAACAACAAGAATACCTTTCGGCCTGAAGGTATATTTTACGACTGAACAAATCCACTAGAAAACGTCTGTTTTAACCCTCGATTTTAGATCACATGATGGCTCACGTGACGGGGTTACGTGATCACTAATTTGAACAGCGCAGTAAAAAAACTGCTATTTAGCACGTAGCCTAGAATAGCCCTATCTAAAAATCAGATTCTCACACTGGAAATGAATAATAAAAAAGCTGTTTACAACATAACTAACACGTAGGCCAAACATAACCTTGGTAATAACCAATCATTTTCACTTAGTGTTTACAAAACTCTCAACCAAGGTGAGCTAAAAATAGTAATAAAGCAACACTTTTACGTTCTAATCAGGTCAAAACAAAGAACTGAATTTTCAAAAAAAAAAATACAAAATCCCGTGAAAATTATCATTACAATAAAATGTAATGAAACAAAAATAAAATGAAAAAGAATTTAAGACCAACACACAAGCAATTAAATTACATATACGTAACAATATATAGAGTGACGAAACTCTGCGCAGCGGAGCTGCTGGGGATGTCATAGCAGAGTATGCTAATCGAAGAATCAAGCACGCCGCGAACACCTGAAACGTCTCTGCGACTGTACTGGCATTTGCGAAAGCTTCCGAGATAAGCTTCAGTCGTTACAGTCCGACTTCAAACACACGTTCGTACCGCTTGTCAGACACACGAGCGAAATCGAGAAACGCATCCAAGATATCAAGAAAATCAAGAAAGAAACCGCTACAAAATTGGGAATGTACCATCATGACTGGCTCTTATTAATCAGCGGGCGATGTCTCATAGACGGAAGAAAATCAAAGCATGTTTGGACAACGTTGAGGTTGCCAAGATGATTCTTGGACTATACAGCAATGATCGCGCGAGGTCTGCTGGCCCATCTATGTTTCGGACGCAAACTAACATGACGATCATATCCCGTATATCCGTCATCAACTTATTGCCTGACCTGGTACTGGTAGCGCCGCATTACAAATTCCAATCCCGAATTACAACACTGATAGAGGCAGCATCTAGGACAACTTAGCGGAAACTCATTGCAATTTTCTTGTGTTATGCTCCTCAGTCATATATTCGAGTTTTGTAGAGATATCGGCATGGTTAATTGTAGAGCCAAACACACAAATTTGTGTTAGACCGAAATGGAACAACAAGGATACAATCTGCCGAAATGGAGGTTTTGGTGGCAAAGCTGTTTTGTCGAAATTAACATTACTGATCAAGAAAAGAACTGGATGCCTTAGTAGCTTCAGTATTTGGACTCGTTAGGGCTTTCACCGCAGCTTGAAATTGTTGATTATTTACATGGTGGTTTTGCCAGTCCACATTCCGAAGGTACCCGCGCCCCAACGTTGATTTATTCAACGTTGACATCTCGCTGTTGGAGCGCTGTGTGTACTTTAGCGTTCACCGACACCACAAGTACTAGTCAAAGCTTCGACGCCACTTAGAACGCACGCTTGATAGTAGACATAATGCCTGTTGATATTTACAGCCGTGAGTGATTAGAGCGACCCAACGGGCGGCGTTGACGTGGATCTAACCAAGTTTTCCACCAAAGCGGATTTGACCGAGTTGAGGAACCATGTTGTCGTTGCATCGATCCAATTGAGCTTGTGATTTTTCAACATCAAACTGGAAAGCTTAAAGCGTCCAACTTAGACATAAGTTAGTTTTGAAGTCGCGAAAAAGTCCTGGTTGAGATTACCGAGAATCAAGGAATTAGAGAATCTGGTGTGTCAGTTGCATTTATCAAATACTATGTCAACAATGCCGATGCTGATGCTGTGACGAAACAATACGTGGGTGTGAAGGCCACGCTTGTGATATTGGACCCACCCTCACTAATACGCATAGTAATAGTAGATTCGTGGACTGTAATTAGGGAAATGTTTACAAAGAAGGAGAGGGAAAATGAGCTCCATACAAAATGGCCGACTTGTTTTCATTGATGTTGGGTATGGTTTTGGTAGACCTAACCAGTCCCGTCATCTCCATCTTAAATGTGCGCGAGTCCTGATCGTATTTATTCATAGGCTGGTAAGGTACAGTGACAATATTGATTAGTGATCGCCAGCGTATTTTTGCATCACTCTCGCGTTTGTTTGGAGACAATAATGTTCCAGAACGTTTTACATATGCAGCATTGATATCATTTGTCACCGGAAGTGAACTTCAGTTCGACTGACTCAACAATTAACCATCGTTGATGTTTGTGTTTAAGATTTATCATTACGTAAACGTGATGGATTTTGAACAGCTTCGCGGTGAAGACGTTGCCGAATTTTATCAACGAGGTGTTGGATAAGCTGACAGCAAATGCTAGTATCGGTAACAATTTTGTTCTACTTGTAGATGAATATGTGCTTCCGAGACAAGACCTTCATGTACGCTCAAATATAATCTAAGCGAAGACAAGATAGAAATTGATTGATGGGACTACCCTGATGTATCACTACCAACTCAACGTCAGGTTGGAATCATCACATTTGCACGCGAAAATGCTTAGTCATTGATTACACCGTCTGGCGAAAAAACAGCAAGCGGATTGCTTTTATAACGACGTGAAACAACTTACAATGATTATATTTTACATAAAAAGATTTGCTTAACCAATATTAACTCGGCCAAGATAAAAAAAAAAAAAAATAGTTGTCCGTATAACAGTTCTTGGACGAAAACGGCTCAAAACAAAGGCGTCATCAGTGTATTGTATATGAATGTGGTACCAAACCCAAGGAGCGTTGAATCACCCGAGACTTAAATATTTCCCACAAAATAATTTATATGATTCTAGAACGGTTGTACCATTGAAAAAGGTAATTGGCTACAAGTGCGTGTGCATCAAGCACAAAAACAACAGCAGCCTGTGGACCAATTAAACTTCGAAGTGACAATAGTAATAGAAGAACTGTGACGTACGCTCAAATTTACCGAAGCGGGACAATATCTGCCAGACGAACGGCCGTACTTGCGAAATACAAACGCGTGTGTGCTGTCCTGGATGCTATTTGTGGATTCGCCGCAGGAACAAACTGTTGGTCTTGGTGTGGCAGGAATCGTGACCTATCCAGCGATTATTATAGGCAAATTCATCGGGAATAGAAGGCTTCAACGGTATACACTAATCAAGTCTCAATATCCCTACTACCACAATACTTATGATCAGTTCTAACGCATATTGCTGAACATCTGTGAGCCCTTGTTTCTCTACATAATATTTATCAGTCCTCACTCTGACTTCACGTCAAGTGTGATAATAAAGACAAATTATTTTCCAACTCAATGTTTATATTATTGGCCAGTTCTGGCGAAACTATCTGTTTTACGGACGTGTAACGATGCGTAATAAATGAATGACTAGTGCTTGTTCTAGAGAAAAATATTTTGTCCACACAGACGAGGTTCCTGTTTATACGTACTCATGCATAAAATGCAAGACTTAACTTATGTAAGCACCTACAAATATTATAGCACAGTTGAAGATAACAAATGAATTCACAAGAAAGGCATATGCACTGTTAATTGATGTTCAAGAACACCGGTAGCTTCACACCTTGAATGGGCTTTTATTAAGGTTAGCTGATCAGTGTGTAACCAGAAAGAATGCGGTAGTTTAATCAAACATGAAATGTTAGATTTTATACAGTTTGAGATCTGAATAGATTGTAAATCTTCTGCGTGCCCTAGATATATGTCATCACATTACTATAAGTGGTGTTAGATGTTCTGAAGAAGTTTTTTTTTTCATTTCTTGAACTTGTTGACAACTTTCAACATGTCCTTTTAAACTCCCATTCCCTGCTAGATTCCCTCTTATTCTCCTTATATTATACTTGGATTTCCTCAGTTTTATTGTAAAGCATTATGAATTTTGCTTATACACACGTGGAAAAGACAGTGTGATTCCTATTGATTTGTATTCAGGTCATAAACGAACTGATAGATTCATTGCCAACCACCACTACATTATCTTCATTGCTTTGTGGTTAATTAAGTACAATCTATGGTAATAGGTTTTCTCATGCGAAACGTACACTCGACTCGCATCACATTAGATAAACTGCTGTTTTTACTGTTGTTTTCCTGATGCAATAAACACTGGGGCAGAATTCAGAGACAATCTTAGATTGTTCTTGGTCCTTTGATTCGCTTGAACGTGTGTTACGTGAAGATGTGTATCTTAAATGTCAGATATAAAGATCATTCAAGCAGAGCTTTCCTATTATTACTTAAGTTTTACTCTGCTCTGCCTTTCACGGTTTATCTAGAAGAAAAATAAAAGTGACACTGTCTACATTTAAGGCGTGTTAATCCGCCAAATTCATGGTACAAATATATCGGCCGCTATTACTGATTGCAGGCATCATGGTTTCGAAACCACAAAGAAAGAACTACGTTGCCTACTGGATTTATTCTTTAAACATTATTTAAATGTCAGACTAGACGATGGGAAAAGAATGACATGCTGATGTAAATGGAACTATATCATACAAACTCCTGATTATTATTGTTTACAATCTTCCTCGTTTGGGAAGACACCATTGCAAAAGTAATTCTATGTTCTAGTGTAGACAGAAAATTATATAACTTTGGACCTTATCGAAGGAAAAATAATATCCCAAGAAAACTAATATCATGTTTGTAATTCTTATTCATGTTATTATTTTTTAATAATCCCCTTTGACAGACTAATAATTAGTCTGCACTCTAATGTTTGTGTAATAACAGTTCATGACACGTTTTGAATAAGCTATTTTTGTGACCTTCTGACCTTGGTTTCTCATGGGAAGATCTGAGTAGTGACGCAATCATACAAACATTGTGATGATAAAAATCATGTCAAAATTATGTCCATTCTCCATGATTGAATATTTTATCAAATACTGCCTCTGTAAACAATCCATTCCTATTATAATCCCTACTTTATGACTTCTATAAATACCTTGTTGTTTTTCAATAACTTTTGTTAATACTTTAGCTCATCTTTTCATAATCTGTATGTTTGCTACAACGATTCAATGGAGGGCTTGTTCCTGTACCTTTTTTATATCTTTTTTCCATATTTGCTGCCAAATTATAAAGCTTTTTTCCCCATTGTGTTATCTAGTAATCATTTATACTGTGATCACAGAAAACTAATCGCATATATATTATTGCATCCCTGACATTTAAGTTCAAAGCCGTGTGAAAATTAATGTGTATATGGAAGGAAAAATATATAATGGAGATACTATGCGAAAGTTTTCTGATACCAGTATCCCGGGTTTTTTAGCGGCTCTTGTTCAATTTTAAACAATGACAGCAGATATGGTGACGCATACCTACGCATTACCAACGCTGATTGTAACATACACTGGCCAGCAAAAAATCAAAGAATATGAATATATAAAAGAAAAAAAGTAAATCGTATCGATATTAAGGTTCATTGTTTAAAGTTCATAATAACACTCGCTTGGTCTGCTCTGTTTTCATGAGTTATGCGTAACGTGTCCTTATAGATATATCTAGAGCTACAAGGTCAAGGTAATTGTAAACTAGTCTCCGTGTGATTTCTGAAGTCACACTGCATGGCTGTACCTCATATTTACCAGAAAGATGCCCGGATATAAAAGAATTGACAGAAATCAAATGACGTACTGAGTTGTTTCACACATACACGTCATACGTTCATCACAATTCAGAAGGTATTTTTACTGGAAGCTGAACATACCTATTACATTTCACGATTGATGGTTAAAGTTCAATGCCACTAGAGCGTGCTGAACCAAATTTCAAGTTCAATACGTCATGATATTTAGTTTTTCCTATTTTTCTAGCTATCACCGCGCTGCCAAATTACAGGCAAACTACTAACCTCAGAGACCTTACATTTAATTTGATATTAATCTAACAAATAGATATTGAAGTTCACACTTGTTTGAAAAAAATCTATTCAAACTATACAAAACTTAAATGTCATTTAATTGACTTATTTTCATCTTTCAGTACTCTTCATTTAACGTTTAAAAAACTTGAATATCCTTTCATGATCTCCGCACTGAATTGAAATCATCATCAGGTCTTTATAGTATGCGTGGAACATGTGCCATATGAAACAAAAATGGCTAAAATCACTGGTTTCTACTCTCGATCATCTTTACATGCAATTACAAATTACGATTTTGTTCATGTAGTTTATAATCTGCACCACTCTATGTAGCACAGACCCTGGCAATCTAAAGGAGCAACGATAAATGCACAAACACTTTTGTAACACTCGTAGTAGAGATTCCAATCATAGCGTAAGGAGATATGGTAATCAGTCTTTTTTAATAATGTTTTGTTCCAATTGCTTCAAATTATCGCGACAATCTAGAATATTTGGACTGGTATCATTATCTTGCCACCACAAAATAGTCACAGAGTTTTCCAAAAAAGTTATGTTTTATATTATATGGATGTCTACATGGATTCCTTAATAGGTTTAAGGTCCTCAGAAAGATGCAAGATTAGATGAAGTTTTTTGAACTGGACAAGTTCGACAATTATCATTTCCATTACCTGCAAGCCAGCCAAATATTCACAAACGCAGAAATAATGTAAACATGTAAATGATGTTGTCAGATCTTTATGTACAGTGATTACTAACGTTAAGTTTAGTGGCTAAATTTTAGAGTTCCATAGATGATACATGTGTCTGTAAATAATATTGTTTGGTTCAAATGAGACACGAACGAAACAAATATATGATGCAAGGTCTCTGACGGTTGCATTGACGGCACGTAGTAAATCGGTGTGGTTTTGATTCTTCTAATGTTCTTTGTAATTCAGCATTCAAACGGTTGGTCATAACTTCTCTGGATGTCAGAACTAAGGAATTCACGAGCATTTAGTACGCTTGATGATTGTCTGGGACTAATAAATAAAGTCCATTTCTGGTCAGCATATGCAAAAGGAAAATAGTTTTGAAAGGTTTTCTACTTTGGTAATATCAAATACGACATACACAACAGAAACTGTCTTTCATTGTGTCATCCCCCTTTTCATGAAAGTTTTCTCAGGCCACATCAGTCAAAAACTACTCAAGAAGATTATAGATACCTACAAGTCAATTTATTGCTGGCATTTTATAACAACCGTCAGTCAATGAGAGAGAGAGAGAGAGAGAGAGAGAGAGAGAGAGAGAGAGAGAGAGAGAGAGAGAGAGCTTAATCCCCTTTTAACCTAATAAACTATTGTGGGTTTGTTTTACTAATGGATTGTTTGCTTGTTTTGTTCCTTTCTTTCTTGGGGTTTCATGTTTTAGCGGAATTGGAAAGGAACATGTGTTTGGGGCATTTCTCTACAGAGATAGAATTCTCTTTTTTTTAGGGACCAGAATGTCACATGACTTTAGGTAGTCCTAACAAAAGGCTAGTAATAAAACCTCTGATTTCACCCTTCATAACAGTCATACTAACCTCATCAGCCACCAAATGTTTTTGGGCGTTTTTTTTAAATATTTGTTTACATACCAACATAGATTGCTAATACAAGTTTCCGTTTCTATACATTGGTTTCAAACCTTGTAAGTTTATAAATATAATAATGCTTAGCTCTTTCTTGCACAAAAATTCCTGATAACTTATGGACTTCATATAAAATTTTCGTCGGATTAAGAATCTGGTAAGTGCCTAAGATTTTAACCCAGACAGATCAACCATACATATTTTTCTTATTGCACTGAACAGGTTAAACTATAACCAATAAAATTACCATCTCTGAATTTGTTGCATAATATATGATAAGACTTTCAAAAGTCTTAATTTCTGCAATGTGGATGGGGATCATATTTGAATATTGGGCGTATCGTTCGCACAATTGTATAATTACATTTTTAAGACTTGGGAGATGAAAGTCAATGTACCGTGCACACGGTGGTTGTTCTTATAAATGACGGTTGACATAGAAACTAATAATGATTTAGCTGTCTTTGTTCCATGTATTTTATCTGTTGTGATGTAGATTTTGTCTTTAATGCGAATGAATTAAATAAGACATTGTATCTAGTTAGATTTTACCAATTCAACTGAATCTCTAGGAGTTTTTTGTTACATTTTCCTCACGTTTCAACCATTCAAGGAATGGTGCAACATTATTATGTGATTATATTTATTTGTGTACTTTTTAGTCATTTCTTTGTAGTTATGGGACAATTCTAAGACAACAAAGTTCAGCTCATGCAAAATCAATACCAATCATTCTTATTAACATTATATGATATTCAGCTCAGTCCACGAGTAGTCTACATTACCGAATCCAATACTGTCATTATTAATACATCTTAACACATTCGCTTTGACTCTGCAACTCTTTTTTTCGAAGAATCGTTTTCTGATTAAAAACACTTCGCAAATTTTAAGCGCTTCACATTTTCATCTCCATGTAAAATGTGATTAAAACTTTCCAGAGAATTCCAATAACTATCGCACAGTACATACAAGTATGAGTGACCATGTTATCCTTCTGCTGTTGTTGGTTTAATTCAAGTGCAGGTTACTGGTGTATGCTGGGTGTTATATTGTTCTACTGACTGCACTCAAAAGTACCCTGTACAAATTGCACTTAACACCACTGACATAAGTCTGATCTACATGGACATTGTTTTTATAACCGTTCTTAAGGAATCGTAATAAACAATTCAGTACAGGCGGGTGGGGGTTGGTTCACCGAATGTATAAACGGCTAAAATTATAGCAATAGTGATGTCCGGTTTCTTTCAGTTAAGTATTCTGTAAACATTAAGCAATGCATATTTGAAAGAATTACATATTATAACAAAAATCCAAACCTTTTTATCCACAAACTTTGATGCAGTGTACAGCAATATGGAGTCTCTATGTGTGAAAATGAATGTCACTGACACTTTATGAATACCCTATTTAGTGGCAAGGAAAATTGGATTTTGTATAAAACGTAGAGAAATTGAAAATGAGCTGGGTTTTTTCTATACATGCTGCTTGCAAATATAATCCTGAACAACCTTGACATTAATTCCTAAAATAAGCTATGGAGTCCTATATTGACCATAAGCAGCAGTTTATGATGAAGTCAATGACATAATTTGTATGTGTATTTTAATAATAATGCTAATGACACAATTCTCAGTCACAAACAATATGATGATCCCAAAATGAACAGTGTGGAACAGTTTCATATTCTCTGCCCACGTCTCTTTCTGTAAATGATGTATCTATTTATTCTACCACAATTGATAATTTAGTTTTCTATACTTTATTTATTTATGTGTCTTGAGTTGAAATCGCTAACAACTTCCTTGGTACCTTTGTAAATGGTTCAAGGCAAAATGTAAAAAATAAAAGACTCGAATCTAATATTTCCACTCTACGCAGACCACCAGCCAAATTCAACCCCATCCTACTTTCTAAATCACCCCATCACCTCATGTTTTTGCAACTGACTACACTGGGCAACAATAAAAACTAATTTAGCCAGTGTTCAAATGTCACACACAAAACAATAGCAATAAGCATTTATCACAAGTACAGAAAAATGTCACTAAATCACTACTAATATGTATATAACTAATTATACAATTTAGCGGCAGTTCTTTCCCTATAAGTGACCTGTGCGACACACCGTAGAATTCACTGCAGAAAACCATATGAAAATATATTTCCTTGTGATGCAGTAATTAGTTTAACATTCACGATTAGAGAGAATCGTAACATCCAACAAAACTGAGTGAAGTACCGTCTTCTAAAGTATGCAACTGTTCATATATCTTACATGATCAGTTTGTAATTGTGTTGAAATTGGACTTTTTCCTAATTTGAACCACACTATCGCTTTGAGGGAAGTGCCTTTGCACATATGAGCCGAAACATATTCCGAAACTAAAATAGTTCTTATTCTTACAAGCAAATAAAATCTATATT
>JAECUM010022367.1:0-45264 GCA_016617855.1 Megalonaias nervosa | reverse complement strand
GAAGAGTTCAGGAACTGTGTCCATGGTCACATTGGAATGTATCTTGACGAGCATGAGATCGAAACCTTGGAAAATGCTGCTCGTGCTGCTGATAACTATTCTTTAACTCATAAAGTTCCTGTTGTAGGCAAATCATTCACTCAGCAGTCTACTGGTAGAAAGGTATTCCAGCCCAATACAACTCCTCTTAAAAATCAATCTGGTACAACTTCTAAAAATCAAGCTTCTGATAAACTTGATTCAAAATCCTTGTCTATTCCTACGTGTACCTATTGCAAGAAAAAGGGCACATCATTTCTGATTGTTTTAAATTGAAATATAGGCATCAGAATCAAGATAGACCTATCCCAAATGCTCTTATTTCTAAGAGGTCAAGGTCACGGTCATGTATTGAAAGCAATACATTTGTTGGGTCTCATAAACCCCAGTCTGATTTTATTATGGAGAATTATGAACCATTCATGTCGAAGGGTTCTATGTCACTCTTGGGTGATTCGGCCAATCCTATCCCTGTTAAAATTTTAAGAGATACAGGAGTCTTTTATTATCAGGTACTTTGCCTTTTTCTGAGAAGTCCTGTTCTAATGAGAGTGTTCTCATTCAGGAAGTAGAGTGCGGCTTTGTTAATGTTCCTCTCCATTCTGTAAATTTCTCATCAGACTTAGTTTCAGGACCTGTGACAATCGGTATAGTGTCTAACTTATCCGTTGAGGGCATTCATTTGTTGCTAGGCAACGACCTAGCTGCAGACAAGGTTGTGGTTAATCCACTTGTAACTGTCAAGCCTTCTTTGGATCAGAAAGTTGATCCTATTGAAAAAGAATACCCTGAGTTATATCCAGCTTGTGCAGTTATCAGAGCTATGGCAAAGAAAGCACTTGAGAATGATTTTGATAAGGAAAATATTCCTTTAGCTGACACATGTATTGGTCAGGCTTTTGATGAGGTCACTTTCACTTCTAATTTAGATCAATCAGGTGGTATTGATCACAGTGATCCTCTTTTAAATACTCATTCTCTTTTATCTAATCAGGGTGATAAACGACAATCGCTTGTCGCCGAACATGAAAAAGATCCTGAGATCTCCTGTTTGTTTCAGAGGGCCATTAGTGAAACTGAAGCCATTGAAATACCTGCCTATTATTTCATTAAAAATGGAATTCTTATGAGAAAATGGAGACCTCCCGAGGTACCTGCTAATGACGAGTGGTCAGTGAACTATCAGATTGTAGTTCCAAAATCTTACAGACAGGAAATACTTAGTTTGGCCAATGAAACTCCTCTGGCTGGTCATTTAGGGATTAATAAGACTTATCACAAGATCTTGACTCACTTTTATTGGCCAAAAATCAAAAGTGATATTTGTAAATTTTGTAGATCTTGTCATACTTGTCAAATGGTAGGAAAACCCAATCAGAAGATACCTAAGGCTCATCTGCAACCAATTCCTGCATTTGACGAACCATTTAGCAGAATTATGCTAGATTGTGTTCGTCCCTTACCTAAGACCAAGTCAGGCAACCAATATTTGTTGACAATTATGTGTGCGTCAACAAGATTCCCAGAGGCAATTCCTTTGAGGAATATTAAAACCAAAACTATAGTAAAAGCTTTGATAAAGTTTTTTTACTCAATTTGGCCTTCCCAAATCTGTCCAATCGGATCAAGGGTCAAATTTTATGTCTGGAATTTTCCAGCTAATTATGCTTTAATTTGGCACTCCTCAATTCAAGTCAAAAGTGAAACTATGGTTTCACAAAACTTTACTTGAGAGAACATTTGAGTCCTGTAATAGAGTTCATTCTCTCTTGCTCATTCTTCAAAATTTTCTTCAATTTAGATTTTATGGCCCTTACAAAGTAAAGAAGAAAATGAATGAGTTAAATTATAATAATAGTACTCTGATCTAAATAAATTAATGGAGTATTAGTATATTGAAAGAGATAGCCAAGTAAATCATACAATTAATTTAGTTGTACATGTCCCAACAACTGAGAATTTAATTGAAGAAATTGAATTGGACACCGTTGATCTTGGAGCAACAAATCTTCGGAATTCGGAAATTATGAAAGATCTAGACCAGAAACTTTTACATTTGCAACAACAAGAAAGAAATGAACTTAAACAGTTATTATTCGAATATGAGCACTTGTTTCCGGATATTCCTACGAGGACAAACAAAATTATTCATGACGTTGAAATTGTAGATTCAAAACCTGTGAAACAACACCCATACAGGATGAACCCTTTCAAACAGGAATACTTGAAAAAGGAAATTCAGTATTTGCTGGAGAACGATTTCATAGAGCCCAGTAAAAGTGATTGGAGTTCACCATGCATACTTATTCAGAAACCGGATAAAACTTTCTGTATGTGCACTGATTATAGGAAGGTGAACAGTGTGACAAAAACCTTCTGAAAGGATTTTGGCAAATTCCACTTACGGAAAGAGCGAAAGAAATTTCGGCATTTGTGACTCCAGATGGACTCTATCAATATAAAGTAATGCCGTTTGGGTTGAAGGGTTCCCCAAGTACGTTTCAACGCTTGATGAATATGATTACCTCTGGTCTAGATAATTGTGATGCTTATATTGATGATGTCATGATCTACAACGACACCTGGAAAGGACATCTAGCCACGATTCGGAAATTCTTTGAAAGACTCACTGATGCTAATTTGACAATCAATTTATCTAAAAGTGAATTCTGCTGTGCTTGTGTAACTTTTCTAGAACATATTGTGGGACATGATCAAGTTAAACCTATTGATGCTAAGATGAAGGCTATCTCTGATTTTCCTGTGCCTGTCAGTAAAAAGCAATTAATGCGATTTTTGGGTATGGCCGGATACTATCGAAAGTTTTGTTCCAATTTTTCTAATATTGCTGAACCTCTGACAAATTTGTTAAGTAAGAGAAACAAGTTTCTCTGGACCGAAAAATGTCAGGAAGCTTTCGATAGGTTAAAAGCCATACTCAAAAGTGCGCCGGTTCTAACAGCTCCAAATTTCAATCAGTCTTTTAAATTATCTGTTGATGCAAGTGATGCTGGGGTTGAAGCAGTATTCATTCAAGAAGACAGAAATGGTATTGATCACCCAGTGTGCTATTTCTCTAAGAAATTAAATAAGCACCAAAGAAATTACTCAACAATCGAGAAGGAATGTATGGCTTTAATATTGGCATTACAACATTTTGAAGTTTATATTAGCTCGGCTCCATCTCCGGTTGTTGTGTATTATGATCACAACCCCCTTACTTTCATCGACAAGATGAAAAATAAAAATCAAAGATTTTTAAGGTAGAGTTTGTTTTTGCAAGAGTATAATCTCAACATCAGGCACATCAAAGGAAAAAACAGTTTGATTGCAGATGCACTTTCCCGTGTATAGAAATATTATTTCAGATACACTTTATATAATTCATTAGAATTTTCTTATGTAGTTTTGTTTACCTCATGTATAATTTACATATGGTTAAAAGAAAGCTTTATTATATAAATCTTTCTTTTTCTTTATGGGGGAAGTGTTACGTATATGTAATTAAATTGCTTGTGTGCTAGTTTTAAAATTCTTTTTTATTTTATTTTTGTTTCATTACATTTTATTGTAAAAATTATTGCAGGGATTTGACATTCTTTTTCAGTAATTCTGTTTATCTAAGACGTAAAACGAATTACATTAGTAATATTTTTAGTTTACCTTGGTCCGCGGTAGTGTAAGCGCTACGCTAATACGATTGGCTGTTTTCACGGTCCTTTTCGGCCTACGTGTTAATCTGAATATACAATGTTTTATTTTTAAATTTATTTTAGAGTGATAGTCTAGTTCTTAGATAGGGCTACGTGCAATTTGGCAAATATTTTATTGCGTATTTCAAGTGTTAGGAGACCTCGTAGTCTGTCTCGTGAGAACGGGATGATAATTCGGGTGAATATATAACCCTTTCTGAGCGCTAGTCAGTCAGTTGTATTCCTGATACCTAGAAGGCCGGATAGGTTATTTTGTTGTTGAAATCAGATTGTTTTTGAAATTCATTTGTGTTTGGAATTTAATAATTTTTTCTCTAGAAAACCAAACGAGTGTGCTGTTTTATAAATTCTGGGAGAAAGAAATTCAGTGGAAATTTATTCTGGAATTATTCGGAAATATAAACTGTGATTCAACTGAGAAATTGTTGCTATTTTGTACAAGGACCACATCTGACGTCATCGCCTTCCATTTTGGTACGTCGTCGAGATTCGAACCTGGATTCTAAAAGAACTATTTAGTGATAAGACTTGTATTTTTCATTCTTAGGATTAAATTTTGGATTATATTCACAAACCGTAAGTCCTATTTTCCAATTTTTACACTGTTTTCTAGGGAAATAAATTATTTTGTTAAAATATACAAAACGTGTTATCTTCACTCTTTTCTCTTGTTATTATTGTACAAGCCTACACGTAACAAATGCAATTGTATTACTAATATTCCGGTCGAGGAAGTTAGCCAAATGTTATTTACAAACTACTGCCCACATAATGAGAAGAATCCTGAGTACGTTAATTCTCTGGGTGTCTGTGTAAGATGGCTGGGCCAGTTTTTAAAGGTAGCGAGTCGGTTGATGAAGGACTGGTACTGAGAGCTTCTAACACGGCTTCCTGCCGTAAGGCAAAAGCTGTCCAACATGAAGTTATTACATGAAGGTAATGGACTCAAATCATCTGCAAAAACAATTACAAATCGTCAGCAAAATAGCGTGTCCTCACATATTTTTCACAGTAATACATGCCTATAATCGTCTCAGCACCCCAATCGCACAGTCGTCCCTCGAGGAATATATATTTTTTTTTAAATTCTTAAACCTTAATGGACAGTTTCATATAATTCAAATCAAGCAATAAACTTGTCGTTTCTAATTCAATCGGCATAAGAGGAGTTGTTGAAAGTAAAGCACGAACTGTAAACAAATGTGATCTTCTTTCTCCTCTTTTGTTCGGAAAAAGTGTGCAAGGGCAATAATGGAAAAGATGACCACGTAGAACCTACTATTTCGGTAACAAATTAACTGGGTGATCAACTGGTATGTTTCGTGCGATTACTTCATTTAAATTCGAATGACAAAAACGTGGACATTGTGTTAGATGCACTTTAATCTATAAAGAAAGTTCATTTCCCGGCTTTAAAACAGACATATGGTGTGTAGGCCCTAAATAAAGTAGATTTTGTAAAACAAAATTACACAACATAATGCACTAACGAAATAAGTGTCTGTTGGCCATGCACATTTGCTGTAAAATAATTTGTCTATGCCATCTTCAACTATCGGAAACCTTTAGCTATCAGTAAACTGAAGCATTTTCAAACTTATTTCACTCTACATGCACCCACCGATATAACTCCAAACAAGTTTGCCAGTAAAACATTAAAACTCACACAGTTACTTTACCTAGTTGTTATTAATATAAAGACTCACATAAAATTTTCTTTTAATCTCTTAAGTCATTAAAAAGAAATTACGTGGAAAGGGGCCATCATCCGAAAAAGGTGAAAAATCAAATTTGATCGAGGTCTTCTTTTTATAAAGTCTCATATTAAATTTTACTGCAATCCATGAAATTCATGGGAAATATCCTGCGTGGAAACAAATTGAAAGGCCAAGTTCTTAGCCGATTACAATTCTGCCAGAAAAAGGCGAAAATTCAATATGACTTCTTGATTTCTTAACATAAGGTCTGCACTTAACTGAATTTAAATCGATAAGGTTCCGATCTACAGTTTCTTACTCTGCACAGGGTTTGATTGTTCAAGAAGAACGATTTCCCATGTTTTCTTCACTGGTTATTTGTAAAAGACGTTTTATATTTTAGATATTGTTAAAATAACTTTTAATTCCGTTCAGTTTGATGTATATTTGTTGAGTGTTATTTGGTTATAGAATATACAGCTTGTGGTCACATCAGATGTGCACTCTAGAAAGACTACTAGCTCCCCGTGCTCATATTCACTCTATTTTATGATTTCGGAAGTTATTGTTGTCTACTCTGGCAAATTTCACTTTCTCAAGCAAATACGAGCACTTTTTTGATCAGCTGTCGGCTTTAGACAGCGCGTTGTTTCGTTAATAACACATATACAAACATTTCATTCACAGTACATGAAGGTAACATAGAGGTATGTCTACATTATATATAATTGTATTTGTTGCAAGTGTACCCAACTTCACCTTATACCAGTCTCGGTGTCAAATACTGAATGCGAAACCTGAAGTCCCTCAAAAATGTTCCGAAGCGGAAACGAAAATAAAAGCAAAGTTCAAAAGTCAAACGGGTTATAACTCCGCTAAATTGCCAGAAAACGGTGAAAATTGAACTTGGCACAGATCTCTCTCTTTCTAAAGCCTCCGCTCTAAAGAACGGAAAAGAAACTTACGATATGGCTGAGCAAAACGCAGCATAAACCAAAGGCAATACAGTCTGGATTTTGCGGATTTGGTACAGTTAAGTCTTTCCACACACCCATACTGAATATATGGCATTCTCTTAGTCCCAGTTGAACTTGAAAACAACGGTCATGGGGGAGATATCTTCTAGCCCAATGCGTTCCAATCACTTTTAACTACAATAATTTCTGCGTGTATGCGTCTTTGTGTTTAGCAGGTTTAGTGGTCAAACTTCACTATAGGTCTACACAAATCTAATGAGCCACTGTTTTCAAATATGGTCAAGTCAATGTTTTTATCATCTGGAGACTTGGGCTGAAAACATTATGTACACAAGTGTTTACTCCTGTTACATTGCAAAGTTGTCTTCACGGACATACTGAGTAAGTATATTTCAATAGTACGAATAATATATGTGCCCTGTTTGCACCACTCTGTGGTAGTTATCTGCACATTCATAAGCAGTGTCAACTTAGTATTTGGTACTCGTGCAAATAAACTATACTCCCGTTCTTTAGGGCGATTAATATGTTGCTGCATTAAATACATATGTCTTGACAAGACCTGAATGTCTAATCAAAGGTGTGTGGACCAATACTAATTTTCTTTAAATGATTTGCTTACGTGTATACTGTCTGTGAGAACATTAGCTAGTCAACAATGGAACACATTAACACGTTATTTTGAATGCAATTTACAATTGTTGTTGATATTGTTCTTGGTGATGCTGACGCTGATTATGTTTTGCAATGACAATAATTAGTCACAAGTGGGCTTTGCTGATATGTTTTGTGCAAACATAGTTGACAGATGGTTCTGACTGTTGCATTGCTGCTGTTGCGGTTGTATTTGTTGTGGTGACAGTGGTGAGCTGTATTTATTTCATAGAGTATAGAGGTACTTCAGATATTTACCACTACTTGATGGATTCTCTATGGAGTCAATTTGAAGATCATTATCTACAACCAATGTGATATCATTTTCTGCGAAGGTTTACTGCTGCAAGAGGTTGACTGGTAATAAAATCACGTGGATTTCGTATCATATGGGCTACTGTATGTTGCAAGCTTGAGACTTATTGCCATGACATTGATCACAATTTCCAACTGAAGATCGTTTTTGAAAATCCACTGTAAATCTATCTGTAAAACAAGCCAAACACTAGGTGAAGTTAGATGAGATTTTAAATGCACAGGTCGTTTTTGTTTTTGTGCCAGCTGTTGTGTAAACATGACAGTCTAAGTTATTAGGATATACCGTGAAAGAAACGAATGAATCATTACAGACGTGTGTAGTTACAAAACTATAAATGGGGAGAAATCTGGGTCACGTCAGACTCACTTCAGTCATGGCTAGGCATCATGTTTTATATCCAGCTAAATAAACAAATAGCATACCTACATTGGGCCAACATTGACATATAATCGCAGTGCCAACTTGTTTAACCCACGTTAGACCAACGTTGGTACAACGTTGGCTCAACGTGCGTGTGCTCTCTGGGAAGTGGACTGAGATGAAACTACTGTCGATATACGAGAAGAACATATTAGTTCCGTTCATTTTCATTACAAATTTTAAACTTTTAAAAAAACACAAAACTGAATATACCACTCTCCATATAAGAAGTAGCAACTTGCTTCTACTCAAATGTTCAAGTTTTGATAGATTTTGCTTAAAATAGTCATGCATATTGTTGAAAACAACACATATATTAATTCATGAAACATTTTGATTAGCTAGTAACAAAATGCAAACCGTAGGTAAAAAGACATTCAGGGTGAAACGGTACTTGATATAAGCATTGCTGTCATAAACCGAGAAGAAAGTATCAAACAGCTAGTAATTGATATCAACAGCAATTCGATTCACATGTAAAAGCATCTTTGATTAAAATCTTCAAGACAACTCTCTGTCTTGAAACGTATTCGTCAGAAATTAAATAGACAACAGAACTGACGATCAATCCACCCCTCAGCCTTAGGGAGATGGAGACATAATTTGAAGCTGAGAAACGTTTTTGATAGAGAAAATAACCTGGCCTTCCAGAGCTGTTAAAAAGCTTCCAATTGTGCAAGCAACTGCTGAAAGTTGACTCTCAACTGTAATCAGAATGGACACGAAATATAGCAAACAAAATGAACACATGAAATTCTAGCTCGACTCGAGCAGATTTGGGGTGGAAGCCTTTTCCAAAGGCTTTAATGACACTGCAATTTATCATAGATCAATGTGTAAGTCTTGTCAAAAGACCTATGAACGTAAACTTGAAAATGATACCAAGCAATGTAGATTCTCTGCGTATTTTACAAAGTTCAATTCAAAAGAAATAAAAAAACTTCAAAACAACGATTCTTTAGAGTCAAACAATCGTCTGTACCAGGTTAGAATATCAGGTTCAAATTTAATTTATATAGCATACAGAAACATTCGCCTTTGCAAAACTATGAGAAAATATGACAGATGTCTAACAGAGGGGGCCAAGTGGCTGAAATCTTGGACTAATACATTACAATGGGTTGTATTTGTAAAACACGTACCCCAAAACAAGTCCACAAAACGTAACAAAAATGTTAATATCTGAAACCATTGCTATGGTATGAAAATCAAAAGAAGTCGTGTAAGTTGCAAGCTTTTACCAACCATTTGCTAAACTCTGGTTCAATTCCAATACCTTTTTTTTCCAAAACAAAGCAAAACGGTCATTCTTATAAACTATAGCGACGAAGTCACGCGTAAATATGGGAATTGCCTAGGCGTACAACCAACAACACGCCTATGGTGGTCTTTGTGTATTTGCTAAATATAAAACTGCTGAAAAGCCTGATCTGTTTTTGCAGGCGCGATATGAAGAAAGGGTGCGGTTTTAGACTATTGCCAAAAATGCTTACCTTAGCTTTGCTTGTAAAAAAAAAAAAGAAACACTTGGGTTAAAGGTTCTGCCTGAAAACGAAATGAACGAATGCAGATATAACATAATCTTGATCCGAACGGTTAGGGTAGATTGTAATAATTCTTTACAACAAATAAGATGAAACCATATTATAACTTCCCTAGTTTTCGTATGAAATGACTTGATCAAATTTGCATATTACAAAAATAATTTTTGCTAGCACATTATCAAGATATTGTATAAATATGTTTGTGGTATTACATCATTTCCTTAATATATTGTAACGGCCGAGCTAGTTCCTGATAATTCTACATTGGAATACGACACCAGGGATGAGTATGCTTCTTATCAGCTGACTAAGGAGGGGAAAATGGAGCAAACTCGAACTTTTGATTTCTTTTCAACCATAACACAAGATGATTCATTTATTAAGAAACATTGAATAAAGTCAGTTCATAACCATGCCAGTCCTGTTGTTTGTGTACTAAGCCAAAATACCATCATTGTCTTGAGGTAGTTTGGTATATGATAATTTCACACAAGGTTAGGGTACACATTGGCACTATTCTATTAGTTTATTATATATTACTTCTTTTGATGAATGAAAATTATATAAGAGTTACCATATTTGGATTTTGTTGCAGTACAGTTTACTGCAGAAGAGAAAATATGACTTGATTGTAATATGTGAAATGTAAACTCTGTAAAGAAAACACTTGCTTGACTTGACACTTCAACTATAGCTTAATACTTATTTGAAGCGAATTTATATAGATGGAAGTAAATTGGATGTCAGGTCGGTGAGGAAAACACTCACAATGACTTAGACAACAAGTAAATTATAAAATAGAAACATAAATAAATTATCTTTTTATAGATTGCTAGATTAATCAAGTATTGTTGAATTGAATTTAGAATGTCAAGTCGGTGAGGAAAACACTCACAATGACTTGGACCTATAATGTAAGAAAAGGAATTATATACTTGTAATGTAGAGAAACTCTGTATGTCTTTAGCTTCATAAACTAATTAAATAAAGAAAATAAATAAAGAAATAAATAAAAGTATTGGTCTGTGAGGACAACACTCATTTGACCATATAGCTGAGTTTCAAATAACAAATGATACAGCAATATCTAGTTTGCTTGTACAAAATAAATTCGAAATTACTAGAATGCATATAATTTGAAAGAGAGAAAGGAATTAAAAATAGAAAATAAATTCCTTAAATAAATATTGATTTGTGCTTAAATAAACTTTAACAAAACTTTACTGTCCAAAATATTGCCTAAAGTTACATAACTCTATAATAAACTAAACAAAACAAAATTTAAAAATAAATTAAAAACAAATAAAACTCACAATAACTGTGATGTACCTAGTTTCATTGCTGCTAACTGACTGACTCGCACAAGCAGCCCACAAAAGCCTTTTATATACTCCTGACAAAACCCACAACCAACAGAGCCCATAAAACCCACAAATGCAACAAAACCCACAAAACCCACAGCGCCCACAACGCCCACAAAACCCACAGTTCTAATGAAACCCACAACCAACAGAGCCCATAAAACCCACAACTTTTGCTGGAATATTCTTCAAACAAGCATGAGCTAGCATTGCATGCGTATATTTAGTCAATTTTCGCAATGATTATTTATAGAAATTACCAACTCGATATTCTACACATTGCTATATTGCAATTGTATTGTAGCAAGAAAAGAAAAAAATCAGTTTTGTATATCGCGGCACATACCGTGTTATGCTGTCGCTCATAGCAATTGTTCAGAAACTGTTATGCACTGTTACAATATTACCGAGGTAGACTGCATGACAGGGCAATCAATATGTGTATGTACCAAAGAAATAAAGAAGAGAAAAACCGAACTTAAATGCGATGATGTATACAAATGAAACATCAGGGGCTATAAACACATTGAGTATGTATCGTACAGTCTTAGATGGTCAACTAGAAATAGTCATTAATCAAATTATCAATGATACCAGCCTCCGGCATGATACTACTTATTTTCGCTAACTCAAAACATGTAGAATATACCAAATAACTATTAGCTGACGAAGTAAACAAAACAAAGGATCCTAGAAAACGTTAATGTCAATTAATTTGAGCAATTCACTGGTAATGCACTGATTTTTTAAAAAAATCGACACCGAATTGTTAGAAAAATAACAATTCCAGTCCATTTCTGAAAGTGAATGACTCCTCCATTATTTGCACATTGCTAGACTTTACCAACCGTGTTTTTTTCAGCAGCAGTAAATACCTGGACACTAAATACATTTTGTACAGCCTCATTAATTGTTCTTCTTTTATATTTCAGAATAAACACGTTTCGCCAGCTTTACATTTAGGAACGTTAAATTGTTAATATTCTCTACATGGCCGCCATTATCCTGAACAGTGGCTGAAGACATCGGCACATAACATACTGAGCACATTACAGAGTCGGTCGATACAGATTTAATTAAGAAATTATAGTTGTCATGGTCGATCAATAAGATCGAACAGTGTCGGTTTCGGCCCAAAGTCGGTACGTTTTTTTTAGTGATCCTTACCTTTAATCTTGAATGTCTTCGTAACATTTCTTGTTATTGAAAAGCAAATATTTACTATAGTATCAAAAATATTTTTAGATTTTTGCGATCCTTGCTTTCATATTTTATTACTTCGTAACACTTGTTGCCACTGAAAAGTAAATAATTATATACAAAATAGTTAATCATTAATGATTATGCAAACTTTATGGGTTTGATTAACTGTAATAAGTAAACACTCAATACCGTAACTATTGTAGCATATGTTTGTTCTGTGTTGAAAAATTCGACAAATAATGGTTATAAAATCAAACAAGCATACAATAGTTACCTTCTTTGAAAAATGGGCGTTTTGAGTAAACAAAAAGGAATGATTCGCCCTTCGATTTTTGCACCAATGGATATATATCATGTCTACACCACCACCCCCACCATAAAAGAGTCCCCCAACCAAAAACATAATTAAAGGATCATATCAATGGGTACTGACGACTGTATTAGTGCTCCAGAGTTACAGCTGCAAAGCATCGTGCACCTGCTTGTGATTCATATAACTTATGATAACAAGGAGTTTGTTATACAGGTATGTTAGAAAAGGTTTTTGGTACTAAAATTTCCCTTAACAATGACAGTTACAATATATTTTGCTCAAAGATAAGTTTGGGGAACTGAATATGTAGATAAAACTATTCGAAAATTTTCCTAGATATCAGTCATTGATCAAATAGAGTTCAAACCTATTGTCTTTATTGTATAAATTGAATAAAAACTTGTTTTACCGGTATCAAAGGAAATATTTAAGCCTAAATAATAAACATCAGTTTAACCTATATAAACCATTCATTCAAAAGTTTGGTTGATTATATTCAATACTGAAACAATTATTACACTTTCTTGGCCGGCATTTGCAGGATTATAAACTGTTACTAGAACGGAACTAATTAATACTGCAAAATACACCCTCTTCCTTTCAAATGTGGCAGGCGCTGATCAAGTATTTTTTAAACGGGGGCGCGTTATTGTTTGTTAGAACATGTTGAAAATAAAATATCTTTCCTAAAACTTTTCTCCAGGTTATTCAGTAATTTGTATCAAGTTTAGAAGGAGAATTTAATTAGTCTTCTCGTGATTTCAGCATAATGATCGGTGTCCTTTAGTGTTTATTCTATCTTACTGCACTAAAGTATCTTCAGTGGTGTTTAGATGCACCCTTGCAAACCATCAAGACAATTTGTTTTTATTACATTTTAGGGATTATTAGTCAGATTACCGACGCATGATGGAAGATGGAGCTGCCATTTCCTTTTTTGTACCAAGTGCGAAGAAAATAAAGAAGAAAGCAAAAGGTATGTATAATCCATCTCCACTGATTAGACTGCTCATTGTATCATCTATAAGGAATTTTCTAGGTGGGGAAGGGGTTATTCCAAGCAAAAATAATCTTTGTATTTTGTACAAGCAACCAATATTTTCTGAATAAAATTTGATTCATAGTAAGTCAGTCACATGTTGTATACAAATTAAAACTATATATCTCAATGAGTTTTAAAATTGTCATGTTATTCTTGTCATTAACTTCTGTTCTTGCTATTACCATGACCGCATTAATTCCTTAAGTTACTAACAATATAAAGTAGTTGAGTTTTAAATGAGGAAATTAGTACGTCAGATTCTATTTAATTAATTATAATTTGATTGCAAGATAAACTATCGATCTGAATATTTCATATTTAAAAGACTATTGTCATTAGAACAAAATGGAGAACCCATATTTGGGATACCAGACTTAGTGTACTGTTTAAATTATTTTATAAAATAAAGTTTTGTAGATCAGAACTCAACAGTTGCCTTCTATTCTAGTTGTTTCAGAAGATGCAAATGATTATTCCAGGTGTATCCAAGTTCAGGGCTTAGTTACAGACTTTGAAAAGGTAACTATAATACTAAATTTAATAAGAAAAATAGGATATTTCAAATTTCCGTTTTTTGTATTGAACAAACTTTGCACTGCAGACATACAACCAATTTTTGACCATTTGGAGCCAAAGACAAATTCTACTGAATTGCATCAGCTAATACGATATATATACAACAAATGGTTGACCAACTCTGTGTGGTATCCCTGTAACTGTAATGTTTTCCAGCACAGCATCAGAACAAATAATGATGTCTCGGGTACTTAATACGAACTAACTAGTCAAAAGTGATCAAATTAAGAACAACTATAAGAACGCAATTGCTTCACGGGTTACAAAGACATAAGCCCTGCATGCGCAAATTACGACTTTATGTTCACGACACGGTTTTATGCCATAATTTACACAGTAGGGTACAAATTAAAAATGGTTTATTAGGCCTGAGCCCAGGATGAAATTCCGCATGCTTGACGTAAACGAATGAGACCATGCTATCAACTTTAGTAATTTGATTACACTTTTTGCTACAATTTCTAATGTAAATTTTTAAAGCTTATTATCACATTTTATGTCGTCTTAATTCATGATATACTTTAACATTTTCTTTTGCTTCTTTCTTTAGGTTAGCATACCCGTATCAATATGAACGCTAGCTGAGCCATGAAGCCAATGTTGTCGACCAGTAATGTCATCATGCCGTTTTTGCCGTTGATTTTTTTTTCTTTCCCTTATTATTCTTAATAAACGTCACAGCCCTTATCCCCCATGAGTTGTGCCAATTTTGGCAAGCAAGTCACATACTATGTACAACCCGTATATTATTAAACCGTGAAAGTGCCAAACGCGTGCACGTTCTTGAGGCTGTATACGGTATGATTTACTACACACCTGTACTGTATCGATCGATACTTAAGCTATACAACCACACTGCATAATTACATGAGCCGGTTATAACGGTGCAGATAATAATTAGAACAGTTTATTTAGCGCGCTAGAAAATTCAGAGAGAATAAGCTATTTTAATTTAATTTATCAATGTATTAGTTTCGGCATGCTAAAATTCAAAGCGAAATACAAGCTTCAATCTGCACAGGTTATACCAAAATATGTTTTGCTAATATCGAAAAATACCTGGAATATTTCTTGTGAACACACTGGCAATATCTAGTAGACCTAAAATTACTATTTCATGACTATGTGTACTTACCATTAGGGTATGGATCAGCATAATAATGCTGTGAAATAGTTAATTTAAAATGGTATAATTTCAATATTAGCTGATTAGGGAAGGGGGGGGGGGCACTCGCGTGTTTACCAGAACTCTCTTAACTTGAAAATACGAGGTTTTCCTTTACTATCATAGCACAGACAAAGGCCATGAAAGCTATACCATCTTGCTATCAAACACAACATTGCTGGTTGGGGAGACCTATCTGCCTAAGCTGGTGAAATATGAAAAATAAAAGTCAATTTGATGAGGATAAAAAATTTACAATATAGTGCAAGAAAAACTGGAGTCCCTGAAGTTAAGTCAATCACCCGTTACATCTGAAGCAAGTTATTCAAGTGAATCCTCTGGTGACGATTTCAGCGAATGTTGCAGCTGTAATGATGAAGATATCCAAAAGTAAATCAATTTCACAAATGTTTTGGTTTATTATATAACAATGGAATCGAACTCACCATTCAAGAACAGCAGCGCAAGCACCAAAAATAATTTTCAGAAGCTATTACTAAAAGCAATCAAGCAAAAGCTATTGAGGAAATTTACCAACACTCCAAGACATTTGATGTTATTGCATATCAACTTACAAAGCCTGGTCGTATTCGAGTTGGTACAATACTTTGTCGTGATAGGTAATTTGAACTCATTTGGGCTGATAGTGATTTGGAATTTATTTTAACCTGAAGAGAACAATCATATTTATCTGAGGAAACCTGATTTAAAATTTCGAATTACCATACGATCGCGTAATGGTCTCTGTAAAGTTCTCTATCCACCTATATTCGAAATCACTGTACCAATTGATGTGAAGGAGAAGATGAAAAAGCGGCGACGGATATCGATGCTTAACCCTGTTTATATTCAACCACACACAGAATAATCTAAGAAAAGATAACACATTTTACTTGCAATAATATAAACTCGGCAAAGGTGATTACATGTATTGGCTCAGATACCACATTTAAGACATGGTCATATTTTCCAAGACATATACCTTTGCTTTTATTGCGTCCGAATATATATATATATATATATATATATATATATATATATATATATATATATATATATATATATATATATATATATATATATATATATATATATATACAAGCTCAATGGCATTTGGACGCAATAAAAGCAAAGGTGTATGTCTTGGAAAATATGATCATGTCTTAAATGTGGTATGTGAGCCAATACATGTAATCAACTTTGCCGATCATGTGGATCTGTTTTTGAACATTATCTCTGGCATAAACACAGATTAACACAGACATGTGATTGAACAAACATCTGTGATTACACAGGCACATGTGACTGCATAAGCAGATATAGAAATAAAAAAACAGGTACAGAACTACATGAAACAGATACAGAAATAAATTAAACAAAAATAAATAAACAAAACAAATAGCTAGGATTGAAGTTAATGCAGTTTCTGATCCTGGTAAAATATGACAAATATAAAAATTCACAGACGGACTTCTTAGTTAGAAAAGGCTTTCCCTTATATAAGAATGTTACAATGCTTCAGCTTTAATCGCACAACAGCATGGTATGCGGATACCAAGCGGTATACGTAGAGCTGACATAATAGACTTATTGAGACCCATAGTTACACTGGATCAACTTGCTCCACCAACGCTTGCCAATAAAATAGCAACGATACAGTAACTAAAACAATTTGCACTTGAGCTTAATATACGAATACATGTACTAAGAGGTACATGAAAAGCTGTCATACATTTGAACAAACCGTGGTCGTGTTGAGAATGAACAAAACCCTCCTCTGGATGAACACAAACGTACTGCATCTGCCATTCTTACCGAAGCTGCCAAGTATATTCGTAAAAAAGCATAGCCATCACAAGTACCTGAATTTAAATTTCATACGCGTAGTGGTGAATCAAAAAATCACGCGATAATTATCCCACACACATATAAACTAGGCAAAGACGCCCAACAACTGTTAACAAATATGATTCCTGGAATCACATCGGTGGTAGAAAACTTTGGTAACTCTGGAGTTAAAGCGGATATTGTCCTTAATGCGCATTTGGTTATGATGCGGTTCTGGACACAAATGTGTCAGATAAAAACAATTTAACAGTCATAAAAATTACATAAAATGTCTGCCAGTGGTGTCATAGAAGAGTATGAGAAGTGACACGGTAAAGCTGCTCATCAACACCAGAAATTAATTCATAATGTTATTGCAGGTCGTGATCCGGGATGGCGCTAAAAAAGGCGGTTGGCGGTCGCATAGCGCATTGTGGACCATGTAGATCTATAAATAAAAAGGAAAAGGCCTTCGACTATTAGGAACAAGTCGCCGAATGCCATCAGGAAGATGTCCTCGATTACCTGGAACAAAAAAGAGAAGATCGTCTATTGACCAGTCTTGATTTACTCGCGATGGCAAAGCCAGTCAAGCATTTTCTTGGAGTCTTAATGCGAAATCAACTTGCATCGATGGTGCTATGCACACGTGAAACCCGTATTGTGAACGTGGATTTTTCAACAGGACCTGGCGACACCTCAACATCGTTTGTATTTTGACTGGTATGGGCTTGCACTACCAGCTGAAGTTGGTAATTATTTAACAAAGGGCACTAGTGTCCATGGTGGACCTGGACGATAACCATTATTTTATTCGATTATGCCAGCACAATCTCGATTGGACGGCCCCATATGTGGTCATCTTGTTGCTGAGGCGCTGGATACACTGGCGGGAAGCCCAACCCGGCAAGCTCGGATTGATTTCACACTGAAATACGTTTAATATTATATAAAACGTCTATTAAAATTAACTAACGTTACTCTGCCTGATGACACGGTATTGATGTGAATCGGAGCAGGGTTGCCACCAACGCGGACTTGACTGAGTTTACTAGTCGTGTTATTGTTGACGTCGACACAAGTGAGCTTGTTATTTTTCAGGATCAAACTGGTAAACTTAAAACGTCTAATGTTGACGTTCAAGATATTATTGTCAAGTTAAATGGCGCTGTCGCAAAGTACTTGGCTGAGGTCACTGAAACGGTGGAATCAGAGACTCTGATGTGTCGGTGACGTTTATCAAAGAGTATATTGATGATGCTAATGCTACAACAAAACTATGCGTGGATGAGCAAATATAACTAACTTGCTCACACCATCACGCGTAATAACGGGGAATGGGAGTGAATTACAATTATATTAACCGGCGAAGGAAAACAAATGGTGTAGTAAATGGCCAGCTTATTTTCAATTTTGTCGGCAATGGTTTCGATTCATCTAAACCATACATCTTAGAGTTGTGCGAGTCTGGATCATATTTATTCATCGCAGCTGGTTTTAGTGACGAGTGGGGTGCAATAACAACAGTTGTTGTCGTTAATGTTGTTGTAGGGTTTAACGTCATTTTTCAGCAAAGATGGGCTATACATGGCGACCAGTATAGCGGAGGAATAACCCGGGAAAACCCCGGAAAGAACCACCGACCCACGAGAAGCTACTGGCAAGCTTTCTCACGTACCCACATTGACCAAGCCCGAGACTCGAACCCACGCAGGCAGAGTTGAGATGGCAGTGATCCGTAATAACAACAGTGATAAATAATGTCCATAGTGGTGAGCCATCAGTAACACGTAGCACTAAAGACAATAATATTCAGGAATCGTTGATATACACAATATCCGTGTCGTTGATTGCCTGAGGTGAAATTCAGTTTGTATTGCTCAACGTTTTATCCGGACGAGTACTTAACTGTCTTTGGCCTTTGTGTTTAAGGTTAGATTTATCATTACATATAAGTGATGGATTCTGACCTCGGTGATGAGGTTGCGGAATCTAATGACGGAGTGTTGGGTGACCTAACAAAGGATGCCAACATCGATAGTGACTTTGTTCCACTTGCCGATCAATATCTGCATCAAAACAGCGTTACCAGGCCCTTGTATACACTCAAATATAATCTTTCTAACGGCCAAGTAGAAATCAACCGTTGGTCCACCCTGATGTACCACTACCAACTCGAGGCCAACTTGGAATCACGCTCATGCAAACGCCCAAAAGTTGACTGCAGCATCAGGTGTCAAAACACTCAAGGATTGTTTCAATAACGGCGAAGTGGTATTCACCGCTGTATCTCCCCCGGTTACGTTTACCAATGAATGCTTTACACCAACATTGACACATGTGAGACAAAAACTATCTCGACTGTTGTTCAAGAATGACGCATTTGTTCAGGCAAAAATTATTGGGCAAAGACGATCGTTAGAAGCAAAAGGTACAGGCATAATCGAAGTGTTTTTTAAATGAAAAAGGTGCTAGACCCCCAGAATGTACAATCGCCGGAAATTTAAATATTCCCCAGGAAGATATTTTCTATGATTGTATGTCAGTTGTACCAGTAAAAAATGGTAATTTGCTAGATGTACAAGTGCGTATTGCAACTGGACGTGATGAGTCCGGACAGGGTATACCAGTCATGCTATTGTACTACGCGGTTACATTATACAGAAATGCTATCACACTGAATCATGTGTGGTTAATTAGATGTGAAAATGGTGAGGAGAAATCTGTTCTGGACTGAATTTTTCAGGTACAAATTGACAGACACAGATGTAGGCGATAGTAAGAAAGGTATGATATTATAACGCACCAAGTGTTTGTATAATATTTCCATGAAATG
The DNA here is from genome assembly GCA_016617855.1 of Megalonaias nervosa. Taxonomy (NCBI): domain Eukaryota; kingdom Metazoa; phylum Mollusca; class Bivalvia; order Unionida; family Unionidae; genus Megalonaias; species Megalonaias nervosa. Next base: position 25,578 of record JAECUM010022367.1, on the reverse strand, counting down.
TCAAGCAATTGAAGCAGGAGGCAAGGCCAGTATTTAGTTTTAACCATTGGTCTTGGCCCAGTTTCTGCAACAAGAACAAGAATATGCAGTGATTGATTACATTATGCATTGGTTTTCTGTAATTGCTACTTTTTCACTTTGGAAAATGCACAACCCTATGGAATCAGTTTGCTTCAGGTTAAAGTCATCAAGACATTTGATATGCTGATATGTGTGTTTTAACTAATTTCCTCTATTTTAAAGGTCGTATTTTTGTTGAAAGGAAAGAAATTGTAAACCAGACATGCAAAATAGAAGTAACTAAATCAAACTTTCTGAATGGAGGATGAGGCTGGTAACACACATCATTGTGCAACATATACCGGTTTCGTGTGTGTGTGTGTGTGTGTGTGTGTGTGTGTGTGTGCTGCTATTTAAATAAATAAGAACATACTTTAACACATGTTTGAACCAGAAAAGAAATACGACATTAATAAGCAAGTTTCAATTAAAATTCTGGAAAATAATTGAATACAATGCCCCTCCCCAGAACAAAATGAAGACTTCGATTTAATTAAAGAAAAATTTAATTGAGTACATATTTTACTGTGGTAGCAGTCACGGTTTGGATGTATTTTCATGGCATTAAACACTATTTTAATAAGATCATCTTGCAGAAATTCCACAATTTGGTTTTGTAAAAGCACTTAATGATCAGACTTTTGAAATGGCCAATTCAAAAGGAGAAAAAAAATCAAATACTATACTGAAGGGCAAGACCTATGAAAATATTGAACAGAAGTGAAATGGATCATGCCTTTGATAGTCTATTAGACATTTTGCAAACTTTTGACAGAAAATACAAATCTATATAAATGGATATTTGACAGTATATTATATTTTACAGTACAGATAAATAGGATTCATCTGCTCAGATGAAGTTTGTATAGAGAATTGCCTGATGGGGTTTAAAATAAAAAGGTCTGCATTATTGTACCAAGAGAACAAAATGTTTCTTTTATACATTAGAGTCAATGCTGAATGATTTTAGTGAAGCTCTAAGTATGAACCATCCAAATACACCCAGTATACTACATGTGTGAATAGATGTTAAATTAAAACTGAGGATATGAGCCAATTTAAATATAGCAGTGAAGTTGCATAAAACATTGGAAGTGTCACTGCCGCAAAACAGAAAGAGTCTTTCCTTCAGGATGACAGCAGCTATGGGGGATTACAAGAGGAACAGGAAGAATAACAACTGACTCATCTCTTAGGCAAAACAAAGAATCTACGTAATACAGTTAGAGCAACAGAAAAAGGAATGGGTCAGCTGGTTGACATGATCATATTCAATTCAAACAATATGATAAGTACAAATACAAAAGGTACCATTATATTGAAATAAAAGATCTGCCCAGACTAATTTCACGTGTATATTAAGTCAGCTGATAAATATGTCTTGCCAATCATTTGCAGAGGACAGATTGCATTTGAGAATTATGCAAGTGTTTGGGTATACTAATAAAAGTAAAATACAATACATTGTGGTAATAGAATTCAAGACCTATGATCCTCGCTGAAGAAGACCAAAAGAATTTCCAAGTATCTAACAAAAAGATTTTTTAAAAGAACTTCACAACCATGACCAATTGACAGCACCATATAAATGTCCAGCACATAACAACTGCACTTTAAGGGTAAAATACCCAAACTTCATTCCACTCTTCATTCTGAATTTGTCTGGTCACGATTAACACCTGTTATTTGAGGAGCTGGTAGATGAAGATGAAATAAATGAAGTAAACATCATAGAAAATGTAACAACGAGAAATATACTTAATTCACCTAGGTCTCTGTGCTGTTTGAACAGGAAAAAAATGGAACTAAATTTCTGAGGAACTAAAAATACCTTTTTAGATTTGTACAGATATATTGTGTTTAATGAGAAATTTTGACAGATTATGACATGCTTTTAATGATTGAGAGTGGAATTTGTTGAGGAATTAGTATGACACAAAGTAGATAAGCAAACTGAGCAAATCATATGCAAAGATAGCGATAACAAAAATGGTGTGTATGATCAGACGAAGCTAGATTCATGCTTCATTCAGATAATCATAAATAGCTTTGATGGCTGGGATATGAGAAAATAACCAAATGCTTTGCAGATTCTCTAAACTGTTGCATTAAATAAAAACCTTAGAAATTAACATGACCTGCCATAATCAATGAGACTTTTTTGATTTTGCTGGGTTATGAAACTTTTGAGGATCAATTTCTTAACTTTGTTTTCACTGCAAAACCATATCATTGAAGCTCATTTCAGGAGAATCGATTGCAGTGTTCATTAAAGTTCTTTTGGCCGCCATGTCGATGATCGTCTGTGTCCTAGAGTTGTAGACGAAAGGAGTTCCATTTATATAGTTGTCATTTACAATTTGACTTTATTCATGCACATATCAAGGTTGTAATGACCATCAGAATTGAAAGTTGTTTCATTCCTGTAATTTATGTAGTAAAAGAGAGATTATTTCTAAACTGAGTTCTGGCTCTCTTGCCCATACTTCAAATCCTCTTCAGGCAAAGTACTATGATCCTTATATAGTTGAAAAGAAAGTATGTGATTTAAGTTACATGATAACCTCTTCTGGGTAGAGAAAATAGAAACGGCTCTGCCACATAAATATGTTAAAGAATATGTTGATATAGATAGCTATGTTAATTATTCAATCAATTGAGTTGTACCTGTCCCATACAGTGAAGATATCAACGATGGCATGCAATCTAACTGTAGTGTCTTTGGTGTAACCAATCTTCGGAATTCAGAAATATTGAATAATCTGGACCAGAAACTTTCACATCTGCAGTCACAACAAAAAAGTGAACTAAAACAGCTATTATTTGAATAAGTACTTGTTTCCAAATGTTCCAACACGAAAGAAAATTCTACCATGACATTGAAATTGTAGATTCTACACGTGTGAAACAGCATTCTTACAGGATGAATCATCTCAAACAAGAATATTTGAAAAAAGTAATTCAGCATTGCTGGAGAATGATTTTGCAGAAACAAGTTAAAGTCACTGGTGTTCACCTTGTATTGTTGTGCCGAAACAAGATAATACTTTTCGCATGTGCACAGACTATAGGAAAGTGAACAGTGTAACTAAAACAGATTCATTTCCACTACTATTAATTGGCGGATTCTCAAAGGAGTTAGTTTGAAGATCATTATTTGCGATCAATGCGATATCTTTTTCTGCCAACTCATTTCTGATTCGCTCGTGTCCTTCAGACAAATGTTAATGTTTTTCAGCATCCCTGCTTTCGTGTGGCTGTTCTCCATGGATGTCATTTTTTTAGAATGACTGTTGTTCTTCCGTGTCATTTCTTTCTTGCTGTTGTTGTCCTTGACTGTGGGATCTCTTTTGTGATTCATCTCTCGGGTTGTCATTGTTCCATTCTGACCAGGGGAGGCTTCCTGCTATTTGAGATTGATTTGTGCTAAAATCACGTGTATGTCATATAGGCTACTGCATCTTGCAAGCTTATACTGTTGACGTTCTGGGTTTCTGGTAGCAGTGGAACTTCTTGCCATGTCTCTGATCACATTTTCCATCGGCGGATCGTTAATTTTGTGTAGAACCTAGAGTGAACTTTGAAAACTAAACCTGCTTAGCACACAGACACATACATGATACTGAAATTGTTGTTGTTACAATGATTAGAACGCTTTGTGATAGAAGGTATTTCCCACATGACCATGTTTTTTAGTTAAACTAGGACAAAAAGAAAGAAAGAGTTGACTGAACCGCTTCCGCAAAAGTCACACTGTATTATCTTTGGTTTATGATGCTTTTATGCTCAGCCACATCGCAAGTTTCTTTTCCCTTTCATTAATGTTTGAGGAACTTAATGGCTCGAAATGTAATTTGGTATTAGGCTTCAGAAAAGGGAGGCCTATGTTAAGTGCAATTTTCAACGTTTTCCCCAATTTAATGGAGTAATGACCCCTGTTTGACGTTTGGATTTTGCCTTCATATTCGTTTCCGCATAGACCGTTCCGGTGGCCTAGTGGTTAGAGCGTCCGCATCGGATGCGGGAGGTCGAGGGTTCGATCCCCGGCTGAGTTATACCAAAGACTTATAAAAATGGTACTAACAGCTACCTCGCTTGGCGCTCAGCATTAAGAGGTTAGTGTTAGGAGTGGTCGGCCTGGTGTCAGGATAATGTGACTGGGTGGAACATCATGCTACATGTCTGAGGCATGATGCCCCAGTGCTAGACATCACTATAAACTGCCACACTGCAGACATCGTAGCGATATGACTGAAAAATTGTTAAAGCTACGTTAAAAATCCAAATCACACACACACACACACACACACACACACACACGCACGTTTCCACATAGGAACATTTTTGAAGGACTTTAGTTTCCGCATTCAGTACGTCTGACACCGGGACTGGTATAAGAAGAAGATGTGTGTACTTGTAACAAACACAACGAAGATAATGTATGCATTCCTCCACATTACTTTCGTGTACTGTGATTTAAATTTTTGTACATGTTGCATTAGCATAACAACACGCGGCCTAAAGCGGGCAGCTGATCCTAACAGATGCTCCCATTTGCTAGCGAAAATGAATTTTGACAAAGTAGGCAACACGGACATCTGAAGTCATAGAATATAGTGAAAATGATCAAGGGCAGCTAGCAAGTCATTACCGAGTTTCACACCTGAAGTAAATCCAAGCTGTATATTCTATAACCCAGATAATGCCAAACAATTATGCACCAAAATGAATGGAATTCAAAGTTAGTTTAGCAATATATAAAATAAGAAAGGTCTTTACCAAATAACCAGTGAGGAAAACATTGGAAATTGTTCTTCTTTATTAAGCCCTGTGCAAAGTTCGAAACTGCAGAGCGGAACCATAACAATTTAAATTAAATTTACTATAGGCTTTATTTTTTGAAATAAAAAAGTCGGGTTCAATTTTCACAGCTTGAAATAGAAACTTCAAAGTTTACTGCTTGATTGGAATGATATGAAATTGTCTAAACAATTTAAAACACGTTCCTCGATTGGGGTGCTGAGACGGTCAGATTGAATAGAGATAGGATTGTATAACTATGAAAAATTTAAAGACACGCTATTGTGCTGACGATATGATGATGATTTGGCTCCATTACCTTCATGTAATAACTTCATGTTGGACAGATTTTGCCTTCCGGCAGAACGTTGTACAAGACGTCCACAGTACCAGACCTTCAACAATCTACTCGGTATCTTCAAAAATTGGTCCAACCATCTTACACAGACGTCCAGAGAATTAGCAAACGCCAGATTCTTCTCATTTAGGTTAGGCATTATTTAATTTTGTAAGATCTGTAAGATATGTCGTTGGATTAATATCTTCGACCAGAATATTTATGATACAACTGCATAAACTGAATTCATTTCTCTCCGACTCTTAGTCTGCTGTTTCACGATTGCCGATATATCTCGTTTATTTTGCGGTTCTAATAATTATCCGAACGCAAAACAATTGCGCGGTTGAGGATACACTAGTTAAGACCACATCCGTGATCCATCTGCGTTTAGACTTTTCATTTGTTATTACGCACGAAACAATTGATTACATAATAAACTTCTCCAACGTAAATTACTTTCTTCTGTACGATTGAATGTAAGTATGTAATAAATAAAACAAAAATCTGAAATATAGTATAATCCACATGTACCTCAGTTTAGAAAATAATCTCATCTATACGGTATTTGACATCCTTATCTTTCTATATATTATACAGTATATGTGTATACAGAGTCAAGAAACTAAGTACATATTAAAAAAATACATAGTCTCATCAAGGGCCTGAACGAGTCATCTTGTCTCTCTTTATCTCTCTGGAACAGTTTGATCGAATATCGCATGAAATTCTGCTGGTATTATCATTTAAACGCTAGACACTTCTTCATTCTGTTTTGGATTATAAACACTTTTTAGCATTTAATGACAATCGAAGATTTTGATATTTTTTTAATCAAGGATCATTAACATTATTTCAGGAAAGGCTGATGTTGTCAGATGTTTATCCTGTAATAGAGATGTGAAAAACTGGAAACCATCTTTACTCCTATATCTAATTCCACACTCCATCCAACACTGACTGGTTACATAAATCACATCTGCATTTTATTTATGCTGCTGAAGTGAAATTTATCACGCATCATCGTTTTCTTTTAGTCTGACTAAACATTTTTTCTATGGGTCGAGAGTAAAGTTATTCTTGTGCTAATCGGAGCGCCGCTATCCTAACACGCGATCATTGTTTTCGCCTAGTAGTGACCTTAGATACACATAACAATTACTAGTCAAAAGTGACAAGTCGACATTTACTTGATTTTTTAAGTTACAAAATCACGTCTCAGCCATCATTTTGAATATGTTTAAAGTTTTCGGGGATAAACTTATCCTGAATAAACCAATTTATTCAATATCCATTTTATGATTTCCAGTAATAGCTTTACATATCTTTTTCTGTCCATGACGATTATCAAACCTTTGATTTGTGACACTTAGTCGTACGTTATTTTAGTTCCATTTTTCAAGCAAAAAGTAGCTCCTACTGAATCTGGTGACAATTTTGTTGTTTTTGTTTTTTTTCATTTTCAGTCCCGTGTTGGATTGGAGATGTGAACTATGCCCGATACACTCTCCTGTGTGCCATAAGCAGCTACGAAATGGAAGCAAGGTCAGTTGTTAGTGTGCTGGACTCACGACCAAAAGGTAGCAGTACGGGTTCGAATCCAATTATTGAATCAGCCTGAGACAATTTACTCAGCTACTGTTGTGTTCCACTGGACAAGGCATTTTACTCTAATGGCCTTAGCACTACATAGCCTATTTGTGGTATTATTCAGTAAAACAGAAGCAAATAACTAAACTAAACTTTTTTTAGGATGAACAGCCCTCAGTAAACATACAACGGGATACATGCGGGCGCTGAGTTGAGATGATAAACAGGGTAAGTGTCGCACGTCATAAATACAGACCTCATTCATCAAAGTTCACACAATGCATGTTAGCACGATAATCTAGGTCATGGGACCCAAGGTGTGTATAAATATTGTCCCGTCGAGTTGGACTTTTCGCCATGCCAATCAGTTGCAAACGTATTTGGTTTCCACAAAATTATTTCCTGGATCTTTTCACTCATCGCTCATGTTGCTTACCTAACCTTGGTTAAATTTATGTTTCTTTTCTTTCCCTTTAAGTCAATAAAGGTCATACAAAAATACTGTCAGACGGTAACTATCATGTCCTGGCCTCAACGTGGTTGAAGCTACGATCTGATGTATAGCTTACAAAACTATTACCAAAGACAAAATGATAACTGTAGTTAAAATCTACTACCTAAGTAGAGTTATGTTCTTCAGTAAGTCTAGCTAATAACAAAGTTATTAAACCTATATCAGATAAATTATATTGGAATATTTACACTAACCGTACCATGTCCACCATGACAGATAATACGAGATGCTCGTGGTAATTCGTTTTCAAACTAACGCTTGCTAGGCCATATTTGGACACTGTACGATACGTTAATCAATGTGTGCTATATTGCTACGATCTGTTTACGTTTCCAAATAAAGCGACAATTTTCGTATATGGCAAACAAAAAACGAGGCTGAAAACGGAAGTAGTTATCCGTTTAACCAATATGGCGGACGATTCAAATGCAAAAAATATGCAAAGAAGGTAAACGATATTTTACAAGTATTTCTATAATGATACGCAGCAATTCTCGTATTATAAAAGAGGAATATTTAATTTCATTTGGTATATGTGAGGAACAGATTCACATTTTTTTTATAGCAGAATCACAGCCGGCTGCTCCGTTGATACACATAGGCTCATGTTAGTACCACGTCCACGAAGTAGGGTTACTAATATTAGTACTATGTCATACGGAACGGATGTTTGTATGTATGTATGTATATATCTATGTATGTATGTGTCACGTTGTGGGAAAATTTGCAGATGCGCGTGGCTTGAATAATGTCAATACGTATTATGTAAGGTTATGACAATAGACCCGATTCTGGACGCAATGAAACTGCCTATCTGTTGTTTAACCATTACGAAACGATCCATCGGAGGTAAATTTAAAACTATTTGCGCTAGAGCAAGGATATTTGTGATGAGGAGTGAATAGGTCTTGTGGGGCACTGCAGACAAAGCAATATAGACCCTCTGGGGCCAACAAACCCAGGAAAGGAGGTCACATGACTCATTCAGCCAATGGAATATAGTTATAGGGCGTACGAATATATGGGTCATCAGTCCTAGCGCCACTTGCAAAAGAATTCTTGGAGATACGGGATGTATTTTAGCGATCATAATTTTTACATTTTTCCTTCTTTCTTCCTTGCGATCCCTTTACTTGTTCCTGTCTCTTTGCATTATTATTCCTTATAGTTTTAAGGATCATTATCTTTCTCGCACTCTAGAAAGGAGAAGGTCAGTAGATTTTGGAGTTTTTTTTGTACAGAGCCATCGTCTAATTTTGGAAAGACAACAAGAAAAGCACTTATTATGGGGTCATTCCTTTGTAAATGGTTAGATCGGTATTTGAGGTTCGGGACGGATCTTAGACTCGTTCCGTCTTTCAACATAACGGAAGTTTGTAATGTAAACATTAAGGGGGTCCGAGGGCGCACAGTCGACAAGCATTTGCGCCATAACATGAACGAAGTGCGCTTAAGAAGCCCCGATATTGTAATTTTACTTATCGGGGACAACGATGTAAACGCCGATATATCGCAAGAGGTAATTGCACATAAGAGGGTCGCATTTGCTACGCCTTTACATTTAAAGAAAAAAAAATTATGGTGTTAAACATATCGTTCTTTGTCAGCTCATGCCTAGATTCCCGGCAACGTTACACCAAGTTGGGGTCGCGGGAACACATAACCATAAAAATGAATCAGCCGATAGAAACGACGAGGATATGTATTGTCGCTTAAGTAAAGGAAGTCAATGATATTGCGCGATCTGAATTGTCTGCTTATCCTTATTTAACATGTTGGGACCATAATAGCAAATTTGCCTTTTACAGGCCTCAGTTCAGGGAGAAATTTCGTTCAGATGGCATTCATTTGTCCCCTAAAGGACAGTGGCACCTTTATAAGTCGCTTCGGGGAGCTCTTCTCAATGCATGTTATAAAATAACGCATAAACATTGAACGATAACTATGATAGGCTAGCTCTTGTACTAATACCGATTTTTTATTTCAGTTGTATCTGCCCACAAAGGGAGATATCAGGCCAGGTCCTGTACCTGTTCCTTTTTTTTTTGTAAACATCCTTAGTGTCTGCCATTGTGGAGGCACTGGGTCAGGTCCCGTACCTGATCCTTTTGGATTTGTTTCTGGCAAGCCAGTCTGGCCTATATAATAGGGGGTCCCTGTAATAATTTTGGTGTTTCTTTCTTCCACCCCCCCCCCCATTAAGGACCATATACTAAGGTAACCTTGTTCTTGTTTATTATTCACAACTGGTCTTATATGAGTGGCTTGCTGGAAAATGTTCAAATTTCTTTTGTTATCTGCCCATCTTGGGAGATAACTGGCCAGGTCCAGTACCTGTCCTCTTTTTCGTCTTTTGTTATATGTCCAGCTTGGAAGATAACAGGTCAGGTCCCGTACCTGTCCTCTTTTTCTGCTGCACTTTTGTATCAGCCTCTTGGCCTGATAACAGGTCCGGTTACACACCGGACCGCCACCTTCTATACATGTCATTTTGCTAAGGAACAATTGGCCACACCCATTATTGCTTACCGTGTAAGCCTACTATGTAAAAAACTATTTAAAAAAATAAATTATTATATCACCATACATACATCAGTCTGCCAATCACAATTTGTTAGTGCATGCTCCATTAGATAATAACATGCCTTGTGCATAGTACACATACAGGGTTACATGTTTCTTACTATTATCTTCAATACAGTAATTTTTCTAACTTTACCAGATCATGCCACCCGACCAAGCTACCATTGACCAGATAACACAACAGGTGGTACAGCAGATTACACCAGTCATCACCGCACAAGTGGACAGAAAGTTGGACCACATCTTGGAGATGCTGCATGGGACTACTCATCTGCAACAACCTGCCATGTCCTCGCAGGAAACGGAGCAAGGGCCATCTGCATCCTCCAGCATTCAAACAGAAAGCAATGTTTAACAGGCAGTCGAGGGAAGCATTGCACAGGCTACAGGTATAGGTACTCTTGAGTGATTTATTAACACCTATTACTACCTTGGACACACAGTCAATCCAACTTTGTAAGCACATCAATTGATATAACTGCCTCTGTGCCTGACAAAATTAAGCAGCAGATTTAGGCTTCGACATACATAGATTTTCAAACACTCCGTTCCACATCCACAGACAATACATATAGATTACAGTTCCATATCACATCAAAAGCATCTGAATGAACCTTGTACCCATATCCAAGAAGTTCCCGCTCTCCATCACTCATTGGTTGACAGCGTGGAACAGATTCGCTACAATAATATGCATGAAATCCCTTATGTTGAGCACTGTGCTATCTCACCACATGGAAGTCGTCATGAAGTTGGCTGAGTGCAGGGCTCATTGGAGATACTACGATGAGCAGTTTCAACGCATGATAGAGAAGGGAGAGGCAAAGTGGGGTTCCACCCACCTTGAACTTTACTTGCGATCTGTTCTTGACAACATGGGTGGCAGGACGGCTACCAGCACTGCCACATTACCGTCCTTATTCTCAAAATTGACCCACCCACCCCTCGAAAGGGGCATGCTTTAACCACCACAGGGGGCTGCGTTGTTCTGCAGGGCTGGCATGTAAATACAAGAATAATTGTTTCGTTTGCTTGGAAGCTCATCTCTTCACCAAATTCAAACTGCCCATTCAACATCCGTTCAAATTGTTGCCAAAACATGCCCCAAAAACAGGCTGGACCTCACAGCGTGCGGCCCTTTCGTGGTGGCTACAAACATACTGAGTCCCAAGGACCAACAGCAAACTATCTACAACACAGCCAGCAAGGGAAAGGGGTCCTGTGAAACACTAGGCTTCCTACTCCTGTTAAAGCTAACAGGTTAAAACATTGGTTGAAAGGGTACAACACTGACAAGTGCACAGACCCCATGCAAAATAGGTGACTTGCATGGTTCCTGTGTTATGGCGGTCTCAGCTCCCAAATGAATTGTTTTTGGTTTCATGGGTTACAAATTTATATTCAGGTCTGAATTTCGACTAAGTAGTTTATTACATACTATGTTAAAGTAATTGTGTAAATAACTTTATGCATGTTAAATCATATGAACATAATATTGTTTTCAATACAATTGTCACTTATGTGGCCTGCATCAACAAAGTTATGACAATAGACCCGATTCTGGACGCAAAGAAACTGCCTGTCTGTTGTTTAACCATTACGAAACGATCCATCGGAGGTAAATTTAAAAGGGAATTTTACAACCAGGACGACGGGGCAGAGACTCCGATGTTTGTTTTGCGATTCGTCAGTGATGTCACGACCGACTTGAAAGCAATTTCAGGTTTTGGGACAATGGGAACCAGAGAGTGACAAGTAAGTGTTAAATTAATCAAGGCAGTTTTCAAAGAGTCCAAACTGTATCCAATCAAAATAGAGATTAAAATCTTGAGCGGAGTCTAAGCAAGCAACCGCTTATGTTCGAACTAAATTCATTTTTCAATTAGTACATGTGTGAACCTCGCCAGGGGTGGATCATAGAGAAGTTGAGAGCCATTAGACTGTACTCCGAATGGGATAAGTTGCAAGCTCGTTAAAGGCGAGAAGGAAATTCTAGTTGAAATTATAGGTTTGGATTTGCGAACAAAGGCTTCTTGAGGTAACATATCTCGCCCGAATATTCGTATTACTTTCATAAATAGGTGTTGTAAGATTGATACATTATTACGCACAGTTAGTTTATTAGAAATGGAATCTTCCACGTATAGCTGAATTATCAACATATCGTAACGTAGCGTATAGCGAATTATTAACATGCAAGATTAATGTATAGTAGATTGTTGGACTGGAATCGACGTGGATTGTGTAATTTACTACTATGTTGCATTGTAATGCAAAATTGAATTTATTAGAGAATTGTGTTAGAACTTGTACTTGCTTTATCAGCATATGAATATATAGATTGTGAATTATGCAGAGTTAGCCATTGTTGGACTTATGCACGCGTTATTTGGTATTTGTATATTTGTATGTCTTTTATAATTCGTAGGGTAGAAAATGCATATGATTGCTTTTGATGATCATAATTTACTATATCGAGAAGTGATGTGTATGAATGTATTAGAACTCGTTAATAATAATATTATTATAGCACATTATTATAGAATAATGCGTGTATGGAATATTTAGATGTGAACGCGTGAATTGACCTGTTAATTTATTCGCCATTATTCTGATGAAAGGTCTGTGAGAGTGTTGTGAATTTTCCTTAGATTGGAGTAAGGAGACAAGAATATACGTCCCTTCTACTTCTACAGGAAGCTTTCCGGGTAGGTGTTAGAGTTCGACACCCAAGGGTCGGAGACAAGGAAAGAGACTTGAAGAGCACGTAGTAGGCGTTTATAGTGACGTCAGCAGTTTGCGTGGAAGTGCAGTGCCAGAAGAAGCACGTGATAGAAAGCATCGGAAGTGTTGGAGGAACGGATCCAGAAATGGGCGGAGATCACGTTGTAAAGGGTACCGAAAGTATCAAAGAGAAACAAGAGGCGGACAGTGATTGAAAGAGGAGTAACAGAGACAACACTGAGAGGAAACACGCATTTTTTAAAAAGTCGGCCTACATAGAAAAGCCAGCATTGATTCCTTTTTACATATATTAACGGGAATTTTTCGAAAATAAATTGAAACACTGGAACAGTTTTGAAAGCGACACAATCTAGTGCGTCGTGCATGCACATCAGTACAAGGCTGAACAGTAAATTTGTTTTCAATAGTTGAATCTAAATGTTCCCTATCCATGGTTTATTGTGTTTTATTTTTCGACAAGAAGAAACATGTACTTCCTTCTTTTAGGAATAAATGTAGGTCATTTCCGGTTGGCATCGTCTTTAGGTGGGAAATCGTAGCTCAGGGGAAGTAACAGCGTTGTATATTTCTATTTCGAGTAATTAAATTATTTCTTCTTTACACTTGATAATTTTTTTATTCTTTTTGTGCGAGTATAACTACTTTAAATCATGTAATTCAAATCTGATGTAAAAGAAAAATGTTAGAGTATGGCCGGTGACCTTTAAGAAATTTAAGTTCATGTGATGGAATAATAACTGGCAACTGTTAATAGGTCATTCATCGTATTTGTTTAAAAGAAATAGCGATTGAGAAATTTGTCGATAAAATTATTAAATACATTTGCTATATTTTGTTAAATTGCTATACTTTTCATCTTGAAGTATTTATATACCTAGACCGTCGGCATTGCTGACTGGGGACTCGGTGCTTTTAAATTTTAATTGTCCACCTTTCTCCGGTATTAGAAATAATACCGTAGGAAGCATGTGACTGTATGTATGTATGCATGTATGTATGTATGTATGTGTGTGTGTGTGTGTGTGTGTGTGTGTGTGTGTGTGTGTGTATTTATGTATGTATGTTTGTATGTATGGGTTTATTTAAGGTAAAGTAGAGTCTAGCGTACTAGATGCAGACTATGTCCAGGGTGTCGTCCTGCCTGGTTTCTTTGATATGACCGTAGTTAGAGCTATCAACGACGTAAATTCCACAGGAATAGTTAAATAAATTAAAAAAAATATCAACGGAAAGGTGGAAACTATACTATTTTCGATAATGGATATCTTTATACGTAAGTTACTGCAATTACAATATATTACTATCATTACATCGCCCTTTTTATCTGTGATTTACACTCAGTTAAAAAGATCTCGTACAAATACACGGATTTGTATTAAGTTGCACTCTACGCCATACTCGCTAAATAAGCGACTGTGCTATTTACTGTCCAATTTTGGATACTATCCCTACGCCGACCAACTCTTGAACATTATTTCAAATTTTTCCTTCGTATAAATGTGATTTAAGGACAACTGATGAGCAGAGTGTGTAATATAACAATCCTGGCCTATTTAAAATTGTATACGCAAAATACTCTATATCCCAGAGCATTTTTTAAACCAATGGATTTATTTCCTTACCTGTAGTATCCAAATATAATGCTCTAAGATAGTAATCACGTCACAGTTGTAACTAAATCACTAATTTCATATGTCTATGTGTGGAAGAATACACACTGTCCTATTTCGTCAGAACTACTACTACTGTTGTTACTACTACTACTACTACTACTACTACTACTACTACTACTAATAATAATAATAATAATAATAATGATAATGACTGGAACCGTAAACAGTGACAATTAAATATTATCTTTGTAAAATTGAAATATCGAAGGTTGAAAATGAAGACAGAAGAGAAATGAAAAGATATGCAATTTAAATTAATTAGCATTTACAAAAGCATATTGGTTAAAAGGTTCATCAGTAGCTTTGTTAGCTTGTACTAAAAGCAAGCACAATACCTTCATTCAATCAAATCAACTTAGATATCAGAGATCATGTAGACTCCATTTAGAAAGAAAACCTCCATCCAAAATATTATACGTTAACTGAAATGTCAAAAAAACCCCGATAAATTAAAACTGAACATAAGTCTTAAATAAAGTATGTATTTTTTAATTATTATTTTTCTTCCTTATGTAAACTACACGTATGCTAATTTTTAACACACACACAAATATATATATATATATATATATATATATATATATATATATATATATATATATATATATATATATATATAAACCTTGACAAATTTATGTGTTGCCTCCTACAAAGAAAAGGGCTTACTAATAAGAAATAAGACTTTAGTTTATAAGAAGAATCTTCATTCATTGGTACTGTCTAAATCTTGTGGATTCATTTTTCAATTAATTGAATTGAATAGCGGATAGTACAATAAAGAACAAGGTAAAACATATAAAATCATTCATAATGTACAATATACAAAGAAAACATAATAAGAAACGATAATTGCATATGCATGCAGATGCCGATCAATACATATAATATAAGCAGGTTTATTCACAAAATATCTCCGTAGGAAGGAAGAGATATCTACATTATTACGGGTACAAATTTAAAGATAAAATCAGAAGGTATGCAGTTCGAATTCGTGCTTGAACAATCACTAGTAAAACATATTTGCAAGATATCTGAATATACGATGCTATTTCTATGATTAAAAGCTTTATTAATATACGTGGCCATATTATTCCAAATTCTAGTATTCTGGATATTCACACATTATATAAATTTGGATATATTTGGTCTTCTTTTAAAATATTTCTCTATATGTTTGACTTTTAGGTTTTATATAATAAGCATTCAAGTACAAAATGATCTTCATCTTCAAGAAGTTACAAATACAACAAAATGTATCATGAATTGGTTTATACAGTCTGGCCTATCTACCAGTTCCATTTCGAGTCTGTCAGAGGAATCTCTAAATTTAGTAGCTGTATTTCTATATTTCAAAGAATAGATGCTTTCAAAGCGAAGTTTTAGTCAGAAATATGCAGCATTTACTTTTAAAAAAAAGCTTGACTACTGTTGTTAAGAAAGTCCATCCAACTTTGGATGAAAGTATCTCATAGCCTTAATTTAAAACACTGTAACAAATATGTCAGTGTTACCTACCCATTGATTATCCCTAACTGCATGCAATCATGATCTTAACAATATATATTTAACTAAATATACCCTGCTTTTGCGTATGACATCTTAAACCAATATTAAACAATGTAATACAATTTATTTGCTATCAGTGTCGTACGCACTACCTACCCATACATAACATCGTTTGGTGTTGTCTTCTTTCTTCCTAATATCTTTTAGCAAAAATGTAAGTGCGCTCTTCCAATGCATTTAACAGAAATAAAGCCCCAAACTTGGCAACATTAGTTTACGATAGATTTTATCAGTCTGTCAAAAGATTCATACTATGGGAAGTTTCTAAGGATATAAATTTATAAAGGTATTTTTCAAGTGTAAATATTGCTTTTTTTAGTTTGTCCTTCCAATGTGATCTGTGCTTTGGTAAAGGAATTACCAGACGTCATAATAAGTCAAAGATATGCAGATTTCTTCAGAATTTCAGGCTGTTCAATAATAAGCAAACATTTAATAACACGTTTAGCTCATGTAGATTTTGACCTTCTGTTTGACCCTTCTGAAGCAGATAAAACAGACATATGTATGAGGAGAACAATTCTCACACACTGCGTGGTGTTTGCATGGGAGAAACAGCACATTGCGCTTGTGCTGTCCACATTCCGTGCACATCATCTTGCGCTTGAGGTTTTCGTTCTCTTTTAAGATTGGCATAGCTGTGTCAAAAAAGAATAAAACACCATCGGATATTAGTATATCGATTTCTGAGGACAAGAACTTCCAAACTATTTAATACAAGCAAACTGTAAAGGACTATTTAAATATATTTCTAATATTAGGAAATAGTGGACTAAACATATCTCGATAATGCAAAGATATCATGACAGTTTATCCCAAACAATGTATAATGTTTTCCTTACTTGAGAGAAAAACGAGTATTGCCGAATGAACATTTCTTGCAAACTATACAATTCCAAGGAACATAAAAATTTCTGTCATCTTTTGAATCATTTCAAGAAATGGACATTTCGATTAAAGAAGTTTATAATATAGACATTCTGCCAGATTTCTAATATTAGTTCTAGTTATTCCGGGTGTTTGAACCAAGCGTTTTCAAGTTAACAGGATTATGCTGCAATTATGATTTGTTTTTAAAAAAAAAAAAAAAATTGCAATACTTTACCTGCTTCATTTCGTGGGGTATTCATTTTTCTACTGGTGGAGGATAGAGATTGCTGAGCTTGTCTAGGTACGTTTCCTTCTTCCTCCTTGTCCAGTATTACAGTCAATATGTCCTGGGATCCAAATTCCTCCCTACCTAGTATATTTAAGGTTACGGATATTTCAAGGTGTAAAATACCTAAATATAATATTGAATGCATACAAAAAATATATAATAGACCTTTATCACATTGGTTATTCCAATTTCGGTCAGAGATACAATTTCGTGCGTAGCAAACTCTACATGGAAAAACCTTTCCTATTACATCCCTACTCAAAACCTAGAACCTTTACATTGTTTGACATGCTCTAGAATTAAGAATAAAATGCTGATTTTAGTAAAGGAAGCGACTTTATAGCACAAGGCAAAGAGAACTAAATACATATCCGTATATTACGAGTTCTTTTGAAGCGATTGTAAATCACAGTTACAAAAAAAGACTACGCATTGATAGTACTGCACTGTAATTGCAGTACGTTACGTATGAAAGATATCAATGATTGAAAATAGTATGGTTTACACTTTTCCATTGAAACTATTTATTTATTTATTTATTTATTTATTTATTCATTTATTTATTTATTTATTTATTTATTTATTTATTTATTTATTTCAATGTTCCTATGGAATATATGAATGTTAATTATCTGCAGCATCAACATGACCCCTTTCTATAATGTCTTCATTGACTTCAAGAAGGCTTTCGACAGTGTATGGCATGCAGCCTTGTGTACTACCATGTGGATATACAGCATAAACGCAAACTAATCAACACCATAGAAAACCTGTATGACAATGCGACTAGCGCAGTTCTCGTCAATGTCAACTTAGGATATTCGTTCAGAATCAAAGGCGGAATCAGACAGGGGTGTCTCCTCTCGCCCTCTCTCTCTTGAACATCTACGTGGAAAGGATCATGTCCAATGCATTGGAAGACAATAAAGATAGTGTTAGTGTTGGAGGCAGAACAATCACCAACCTGCGCTTCACTATATTGATGGTTTAGCAGGAGATAAACAACAATGGAAACCTTAGTGAAGGACCCAACGAAGCATCACTAAAGTATGGGATGGAGATCAGCGCTGAAAAGACAAAGTTAATGACAAACAACCCAAATGGCATCCAAAAAGAAATAAGAGTGCATGGATAGTAGCTGGGCACAATGACAAGCTTCAAGTATCCAGGTGCTATAACCTCTGATGAAGGTTCGAAACCTGAGGTTCTCTCCAGGATTGGGCGAACAATAACTGCAATGGCTATGCTGAAGCCTATTTGGAAGGATAGCAACATTACACTTGGGTCCAAGATCAAGCTTATACGCTCCTTCATCATGTCCATATTCATGTATGTATGTATGTGAGACACGGACCCTGACAGCAGAACTACAGAGAGGAATCCATGCTTTAGAGATTAGATGTTATAGAAGGATCCTGAAAATCTCATACTTAGACAACGCCTCTAACGAGGAGTGCATTAAAATCCAAAGTGCAATTGGATATTGAAGATCTGCTCACCACCGTAAAGAAACGCAAACTAAGATTGTATGGTCAGGTCTCAGGCTCATCTGGAGTGTCAAAGACATTCCTACATGGCACAGTGAGAGGAAAAAGGAAACAAGGACGACAAAAAATGAGATGGGAAGATAACATCAGAGAGTGGACAGGCATGAACATTGCAATATCCCTAAGAACAGTCGAGAACAGGGCAAAATGAAGATAGATAGTCGCACAGTCATCAGTGACGCCCCTAAGACCAGCCAGGTTACGGGAGAAATGAAAAAAAAGAATGGAATATAGATCATTCAACATAAAAAATATCCCTACCTTCTTTAAGAAGATCGTTGATAGCTCTAACTACAGTCATGTTGGTGAAACCAGTCTGGATGACACTCTGGGCACAGTCTGCGTCTAGCACGCTTGGCTCTGCTTTAAATAAAATAAACAGATACATGCATAACACACATATACATCCGTCTGACAGTGTTCTGCTGATCAAAAAGAAAGAAAAGAAACAGAAATTTAACAAAGTTTAGGAAGAAACTTCAGAGAGGAGCAAAAAGATGCATGAGATAATTTTGTGGAAACCAAATACGGTTGGGATTTATTGGTATGGCGGGCTAACAGAATTTCTCCGATATATGTGGGCCGAATAGAAACTCGTTAACTCGAAGGTACAATATTTATGCCCGGAAATGCGACTTTCCTGAGTCCCCATGAGCTAGATTATACTGCTCATATGCATTGAATGTACTTTTATGAATGAATTCTGTACCTATGACGTGCGACACTTACCCTCTTCATCGTCTAGATTCAGAGCCTGAATTTCTCTTGCTGTCTGTTCATCGTCATTTACTGAGGGTTGTTCATCCTAAAAGAAACAAACAGGTCTGGTTTATTGTTTTGACTTCTTTTTTACGGAAAACAAGTAAGTTATATGGTACTAAGGCCATTGTAGTAAAATGCCTTGTCCAGTGGAACACCACAGTAGCTGCGTATGCTAACAAAGGTTGATTCCATGGCAGGATTCAAACCCGTCTTGCACCCTTTCTGTTCTGAATTTGGCACACTAACCACTGACCCAACGCTAAGCTTGCCTCCGTTAGGTCGCCGCCTACGACATACAGGAAAGTGCAAAGAGCATATTCCACATCTCCAAACCCACAAAGGATTGAAAAACAAAGAAAACGTAACTGTCTCCAGATTCAGTAGGAGATATTTTTTGCTATGAAAATGGAACTAAGATAATGAACGACCAACTAAGAGTCACAAAACAACGGTTTAATTATCGTCATGAAAAGAAAAAATTTGTAAAGCTATTATTGAAAATCATCTAATGGATGTTGAATAAACTGGTTTGTTCAGAATAAATCTAGCCTTAAAACTTTAAGCATATTCAAAATGATTGCTAAGACGTGATTTCGCAATTTAAAAATTCATGTAGATGACTGACTTTTTACTTCTGTCTAGCAATAAATCTCTAAAAATTGAGACCAAACTTTCTTGATGTCGTTAGGAAGAGATTCTCCTTTGTAAAACTTTTAATAATATTGTTTGACAATTTCCTTTAAAACAAAATAAAAAAATCAAACATAAAATTCAGACAAGTGTACAAGAGCTTTTAAAGGAAGATCTCACGAGAGTAACTGTTACAGTAATTGTGGGGCGTTTTTGGTATTACTTTGAATTTGTACCATCAATAGTGATAAGAATATATTGTCGAGACAGCTAATTTTTAATAATCCTATTTTAAATTTAGTCTTTCATTCAAAGGGGATATATAACTATACATTAACTACCTGACTAAATATAGGACTGCAAGGGTCATTACTATACGAAAACAGGCAATAATTACGCGTTGGGACAGCGGTGCTCAAACTAGCGAAAGAACACAAGCACGACAAGAATAACTTTACTCTCGACCGATAAAAAAACAATAATGTACTAAAATTAAAAGAAAATGATGACGTGTGTTAAATTTCATTGCAGGTGGAAAAATAAAATGCAGATGTGATTGATATAACCCCGGGTAGTCCAACATTTTCAACACCGTGGGCAACATGGACCAAAAACATATATATACCTATATATATATATATATATATATATATATATATATATATATATATATATATATATATACTATAATAGCAAGAATACTATAATTATAGAACTAACTTTTTGTATGAGAGCTGGTAAAAAAAACTCAGCCGCGGACCTGTAGTTAGATCGCTCTGATATTACCAGTCGGTGTTGGATGTAGGTGTGGCACTAGGTATAGCAGCAAAGATACTTCATCAATATTGCCAATATATTCCTACCCTCAAGTCAGTCTGACATCCAAAACTAATATTAAAAATACTATAATCATAGTCATTACTTATGTTCAGTGAATCCTTGTTTATTCCGTTACATTAGATAATAAACTAGTGGTCAAAGTAGCATACCTCAGCTTCTGATTCCTCGTCCATGAGACGTACAAGTTGAATAAATTCTTCCCCTTTGACATGTCGTAAGTAATCACAGTCAGAAAACCAACGCGCATGCTCGATCCAGGGATCATCTTCCGGTTCCCAGTTTTTCAAACCTCCATCACAGGAAAAACATCTGACAACATCAGCCTTTCCTGAAATAATGATACTGATGGCCGTTAAGAATGTGAAAATCTTCGGTTGTCATCTGAAAGTTAAAAAGTGATTATAATCCAAAACAGAACGAAAAGCTGTCTAGCATTTAAGACATAATACCAACAGATTTTCACGCCATATTCGATCAAACTCATCAAGTGAAAGAAAGAGAGACGAGATGGCTCGTTTAGATCCATGGTAAGGCTGTGTTAGTTCTTAATATGTACTAGGTTTTTTGAATTCGTATATACATATGTTGAGTAATATAAAAAACAATAAAGATATCAAAGGCCATATAGAAGAAAATATTTTCTAAATTTAGGTATATGTGGATTATATTATATTTCAGATTTATGTTTTATTAATTACATACTTGCATTTCATCGTACAGCAGAAAGTACTTAACAAATAAATATGCCAATTACGTAGAGAAATTTATTATGTGATAAACAGCTTCGTGAGTAATCTAAAAACTGAAAAATCTAAACGCAACTGAATAACAGATATGACCTTAACCAATGTATCCTCAACCGCTCAAACTGTAATTTCTGTCCTCGGACTATTATTGCAACCGAAAAATGAAATTGAATGTCGGCTATCGTAAAGCAGCTGATTAAGAGTCAGAAGAGAAATGAAATTATTTTAATGTAATTGTATTACAAATATTCCGGTTAATGAAATTAATCAAACGTCATCTACAGATACTGCCCACCTAATGAGAAGAATCCGGCTTGCACTAATTCTCTAGGCGTCTGTGTAAGATGGCTGGGCCAATTCTTGAAGGTAGCGAGTCGGTTGCTGAAGGTCTGGTACTGTGGACTCTTAATACGGCTTCCTGCCGGCAGGCAAAAGCTGTCCATCATGAAGTTATGACATGAAGGTACTGGTGCCCAATCATCTACAAAAAGTAACTACAAATCATCAGCAAAATAGCGTGTCCTCGCATTTTTCATAGTTATGCATGCTTATCTCCATTCAATCCGTCTCAGCAACCCAGTCCCCCAATTACTCTTCAAAGAATGTATTTCAATTCTTAGACCAAAATGGACAATTTCATATTATTTAAATCAAGAAATAAACTTTGACGTTTCTATTTCAAGCGGCATAAGAGGAGTTGTTGCAAATAAAGCAAGAATAGCTGGCAAGTATAAAAATATTTCTCCTCTGCTATTTAGAAGAAGAGTGCAGGGGCAATAATAAATATGAAATAGTTACTTTACCTAGGTGTTGTTAATATAATGTTTCACATAAAATTTGGTTTCACTCTCTTAAGTCATTAAAAAGTAATAACGTGGAAATTCAAAAGCAAATTTCTAAGTTATATAAGGTCCGTCATCCGAAAAAGGCGAAAGTTCGAACTTGGCTTAGGTCTTCTTTATGTAAAGTCTCTTTGTAAATTTGATTTCAATTCATGAAATTCTTCAAAATTTCCTGCGCGGAAACAAATTTAAAGACCATGTTCTAAGTTCAGTATGGGTCATAAGTCACAAACATTCTGCCAGAAAACGGCGAAAATTGAATATGACATCTTGGCTTCGTAATATTAAGCCTATACTAAATTAAATTTAAATCGATATGATTTCACATGTGCACCTCTCGAAAGACATGCTTGCTCCCTTTGATCATTTACAACGTATTTTATTTAGAAGTTAGTGTTGTCTACTTCTGCAAAGTTCATTTTCTCGAGCAAATGGGAACAGCACATTGTTTCCTTAAGAACAAATATACAAATATTTCAGTCACAGTACATGAAAGTAGTATAAAGGTATGTCTACATTATCTTCATTGTGCTTGTTGCAAGTGTATACAGCATCACCTAAAACTAATCTCGGTGTCAGAAATACTGAATGCGGGACCTAAAGTCCCTAAAAAATATTTTTGAAAATGAAGGTAATGTTCAAAAGTCAAACAGAGGTCATAACTTGAGGGAAAACGTTGAAAACTGAACTTGACATAGGTCTCTCTTTTCTAAAGCCTCATACCAAATTTCATCTCGATCCATTACGTTCCTCAAACATTATTAAATGGAAAAGAAACTTGCGATATGGCTAAGCATAAAAGCATCATAAACCAAGGACAATACATCGTGCATTCTGCAGTATCGGTATAGCTAACTCTTTCCACACACCCATTTGGAACACATGGCAATCTTTAAGTGGTAGTTTAACTCAAAAATATGGGCCATGAGGGAAATATCTTTTATCACTATGCGTTCCGATAATTTTAACTACAATTTCTGCGTGTATGCGTCTATGTTAAGCAGGTTTAGACTTAAAAATTTGCTATAGGTCTACACAAACCTAATGAGCCACTGTTTTCAAATATGGTCGAATAATGTTTAATCATCTGAAGACTTGGACTGAAAACAGCATGTAAACAAGCATCTACTCCTGTTACATTACAAAATTGCTTTCACAGACGTACTGATAAGTATATTTCAATAGTACGAATAATATATGTGCCATATTTACACCACTCTATCTATGGTAGATATCTGCACATTCACAAGCAGTGCAAACTTAGCATTTGTTAATCGTGCAAATAAACTGTACTCCCTTTCTTTAGGGCAATTAATATGTTGCTGCATTAAGCACATATGTCTTGACAGGACCCGGATGTGTTATCAGAGGTGTGTGGACCAATGATAATGCCTCAAGATAATTTGCTCACGTCTATACTGTTTGTAAGGACACTAGCTAGTCATGAATGGAACAGATTAGCACATCATGTGAATGTAATGCCGATGGCTGTTGCTTTTATTCTTGGTGATGATGGTTGTCTGCAAGGACAATAACTAGTAACCAATTGAGCTTTGACATGTTCTGTGCAAACGTAGGTGAAAGATGGTTGTGACTGTGCATGTTGTTGTTGTTGTCGGTGGTGTTTGTGGTTGTGACCGTGGTGAGCTGTATTTACTTGATGTGAGTATAGATGTGCTTCAGATATTTACCACTATTGGACGGATTCTCTACTGAGTTATTTTGAAGATCATTAGCTACAACCGCTGTGGTTTCGTTTTCTGCCAACTCATTTCTGATTCGCTCGTGTCCTTCAAATGAATGTTCATGTCCGTCAGCATCCCTGCTCTCGTATGGCTGTTGTCCCTGGGTGTAATTTATTCTGGATGACTGTTGCTCTTCCGTGTCATTTCTCCCTTGTTGTTTTTCTTCACTGTGAGATCTCCTTTGTGGTTCATATCTCAGACTTGCATTGTTCCATTCTGACTGAGGGAGTTTTCCTGTTACAAGAGGTTGATTTGTAACAAAATCACGCGGATTTCGTATCATATAGGTTACTGCATCTTGCAAGCTTATAGAAGATTGTGGACGTTCTGGGTTTCTGGTAGCAGTGGAACTTCTTGCCATAATACTGATCACACTTCCTAGCAGTGCTTTTTTCGAAACTCCACTATAAGATTCTTCTGTAAAACAAGTCACACTACGTTAAGTAAAATGATTTTTTTAAATGCGCAGTTTAATCTAAGGCAATGTTATCTTTTATTTCTAAAATAAAAGGAAAATCAAAGTCATTAATATTCCTGACTGGCATACCGCCTTCAGAGTATTATCTTGAACATACGTTTTCCATGCTGAATGATATTTGCTTCATTACTACCATTAGTGTTTTCTAATGTGAAACTGTAGCATTGGAATTATTACCAAAATCAAGCTGAAGCTAACGGAGGAGTTTATGGAAAATGCATCTCATTTACCTCGTATGTCTGGTTTGTATATGTGAACTTCTAGTTTCAATAAACCCATTTTGTTGTACGTCTCCATGCACAGATTTAATTACTAATAATTTGGCATGGAGACTAGATAGAAAACTTGCTTCAGTCTAGTTAGAACCCTCATTTTTCCTTGCATCATCCAATAAGATTAGGGAAATTATACGCGCAATTTTCACTCCACAATGGAATCCTGGTATAGTGCTCTAAAGAAAGTCATTCAATGAGATTGCAGTAAACATGCGCCGATGATAAAGACCAAAAGATTTCTGAGAATATTCCTGAAGTGAGAACAGATGTGACGAAAACTATCAGGCATTATTGTATCAAAAAAATTCCTTCTTCCGAAGTGTGTGTGTGTGTGTATGTATATGTGTGTGTGAATGTATGTGTGTTTAAAATATATTGATTCAACGATTCAAGCAAATCAATTATGATTCTAGTTTCCTAGTGGATCCCAAACGTGATTTGAAGATAATTCTAGCTTTTAGTATTTCAGTCTGATTCCTTTATAAGTTAAAATAAGTTCAATGAAAATTTCCTTTTGCGACTTATTGGATATACGTGCAAAGGGAAAGTAGAGAGGTCAATGTTTGAAGTTAGTGCAAAGAATCAAAATATATGGACTTTATGCTTTTAAATTTGAATAGGCTCGAGAACTGATTATTGACACAAAATAAACAACACTGCCAGGCTACTATATATATATCTATATA
>JAECUM010022365.1:0-31461 GCA_016617855.1 Megalonaias nervosa | reverse complement strand
TATATATATATATAAAATCATGACTTTTTGAAACTCTAAAACATATCATTGTGATAATTCTTACCCCAAATCCAGTTCTGGCAGGGTTAGTTCTCTAAGTCTCTGTTGTGTATATTGTTCACTCCCCTCCATATTGACACTCAAACATTGTTCATTACGACAATGTTTTGCAAGGCTGCTGAAGAATTGTATTATGTATAATTATTTCATCAAACGTAAGCAGCGATACCGGTGGAAAAAGAATTGGTACCGAGAAACATCTGAGGGACCTGTTGGTCGATATAATATCGTAAGTACATGCATACATTTGCATTGAACTATCCGCGCGCGCGCGTTCGTGCGTGTGTGTGTGTGTGTGTGGATAATACTTTGGATGTGGCACTATTTATTGAAACAACGCGAAGGAGAATAAAACTGTCCACATCATGGAAGTTTGTATCTATCAACATTGTATGCTTTGATCGTATTGCTAGACACAAGTAAACAAAAGAAAATATAGGAAAGAGCATAGGATGATATATCGTAGTCCACAGCAGGGAACAAGGCCAGGCGCCTCCGCTCCAGATCAATGCCTGAATACTACCTAGATTACTAAGTTAGGCCCAAACTACATCTTGCGATTAAATTTTACCATCAAACATGTCTAAAATCTTATGATATAATCATTCTGTCCTCCAGGAGGGAGATATAGAAAGTGACTCGTATTAAAAAAGAAATGCTTTGCCAGTGTGGAGACAGCGAACTACGTGTGAGATAATGCCTTATCTTCGAAACAGGTATATATAATTGTGTAAACATTGTGGGCACTTTCATAAATTTTTAACAACGCAACCAACGTAATCAAATTACGTACGTGAACTATAAGCATAGGTGTAGTAAAATAATTATTACTGTGATAAAATGAAGTCCTTTATAAACTAGATGTATTATTGTTTGCAAATAAGGCATATCAAATGTATTTAACGTTTTATATCCAGTTATATTTGGAGACAACTGATCATTAGCGAGAAATTTAACATACGGTTAGAGTCAAATTGTGGTGCATTTCTTCACATACATGCACAAAAGCAATATGTAATTTAGTAATCTTTCTTCTAGTTGCATCAGCAAAAATCTTTAAGGATAAAGGTGGCTAGGGCTGTACTGTAATGCTATCAGTAGAGTACAAACGACTATTTGTTTTCAGATGTACTGTATAATACGCACTGTATCTGCTGCATAGTAAATATGTATTCGGTATTTCATTTTCACCAAATCTATGTTACAAAATAAAAGATATACGGAGCAATATTACAATGGACATATAAAACGGGGATTTTGTAACAGAAGTAGACGTCAAACTCCAGTTTGACAGTGTAAGACAATATATTTATTGGACTTTTGGTGGCTGAAATGGTAGATCGTCTGTTAGCCGCGCAGAATAAAACCAGGTTCGATTCTCGAAATGATATGTTCTGTTTCTTATTTTGTCGCTAAGATGAATTAATCTATACGAGTGTACGTTTGAACTTTGTTGACAAATGTTGATATTTTTACAGATGATATTAGGAAATAGGCTTCTAATGAATTGCAGTAATGTTTGGGCTGCTGAGTTCAGGTCCTACTCAGCATTTGAGATTGATGGACAAAACTTACTTTCACAGTAACCCAAAATGTATGTTGGAATCATTTTTAATGCATTTTATACTGTGTTTTAATAGTTTTTTTTTCTTCACACAAGTTCAGTACCGTTTTATTTTCTTGGTGGTGGGTGGGGTGTAGAGTGCTGTTGGGGAAGGGGTACCATGCTGCGGATAATAGTATCAATGTTTTGAACAATGGGTGTTAGATGAAATATTTTAATATGCAGACGATATGGAGAGAGGCTGTATGTGTTCTTGTGGGAAACTAGTTTATATAAGGAGCATTATAACATAGTCGTCTGATTAAACATTTCATTTAAATCGTTCGAAATCAATGTTCTCGCCAGTGAGGGGCAGACGAGACACATGAATCGAGTGATTAACTGTTGGACGGGATGTGGGCAGGATTGAGGACTGTTATAGGTTTTTAACTAGTCGTTTTCAATGTTATGTACATCTTCATGACAATATATCTAATTTTTCTGCGAACATCCTTTTCACCATATTTTTATTTAATTCTCTGTGTATGCATATACTGAAGAGAAAGAAATAATTTGGATAATTTGTGATTCTGTTTGGTACCATTTTAGATATAAGAGAGAAGCAAAAATCTATTAAATTGGATTAATATTGAAACAGTTAGAATCAAGATATTTTTGTTTCCTTTGCCATTTCATAGCAGTAGGCATAGTAGGTTATATATATGGCGTTATATATATATATATATATATATATATATATATATATATATATATATATATATATATATCTTGTAGATTTTGTGAAATTATGCACCTCCAATTTGAAAGAGAGTATTAGTTCGAAATCAACACGAATCACAATCGGAATGAATAAAAGAAGGATCGTGCATGTGCCGCGAAGAAATATGTCGAACGTTGCTTTCAGCTTTTATGTGCGTGTGTGCGAGTGTCTGTGTTTGTGTGTCTACGCCACTTTCTGTGAAACATTACTTCTATATTTTTAATTATTGTCGTTTGTACTAATGATAACAACTGAGTATATTCTATGAGATCAAACTGAAAGCAATATTGTCAAAATGAAAAACTAATAGGTTCAAAGTGAAACTAAACACAGAAGAAAAACATCCGAAACATTACCTTGTTATATATGGATGAATTATAAAAATTATTGCTATGGTGAAATTACTAGATCTGGAAGGCGATAATAGCAGTGACAGACCATTTGAACAAATTGTGTTATGTAATTGCGGAATAGGATAAACAATCCGTGTTATTAAAAGGGGAATTTAAATTTTAATCTTTGCATTTTCTTGATATGCGTTTACTAATTGAAGCAATCAATACTATAGTGTAGACACATTAAAGATAGCATCTGTTTTAATGTACAAGTGCTATCAAGTCGTTTTGACTGTAATAATTTTAATGATACTGTCACTCTTAGGAATCATAGTGTGATTGGTATGTTCGTCCGAGAATAGCTATGGGATTGCGGTCCGCTTCCATTTGTACCAGAAAGAGAAAACACAAGAACAGAAGTACCAGAACATAGGTTAAGAAAACGCAAATCAACGTGCTTAGACCAGTAGGTACCCTTGCAGAATATGCCGATTCTTCTCCAGGAAACTATTGCGCAGAGATATGACGCATATATGATGTAGAAAAAGTTCCGGCAAAGAATGCACCACTGAGTGCAAAGTATACTGTTTAATCACATTCTATAGAAATATTTCCTGGTTTCAAGGTTTTTGCATTCGTCGGACTGTGGATGTTGACTTATATTTAAGCAATTCGAGTTTTCTTAGCTAAAGATTGTATGTATTTGGAACGCAGGATCAACATACCGAACCATGATGCAAATATAAGATATACAGTGGAATACGGTTAAATAAAAATATATGTATAAGTCTATGAATGTATCATAACAAAAGCATATTTTGTTGGTTGCTGTAAACCGCCAGTGATTTGTTTGGCAAAACCAGATACTTAATATGTTAGCTTCACATTGCTAATTAAGCAGTTGTCGGAGTCAATTGGGAAGAGAGAGAGAGAGAGAGAGAGAGAGAGAGAGAGAGAGAGAGAGAGAGAGAGAGAGAGAGAGAGAGAGAGACAGTGTGTGTGTGTGTGTGTCAGTGAGACAGACAGACAGACAGACAGGTAGTGGAGGATGTACTAAGAAGGAATACTTGTTTTAAGAAAGGAATACGAATCTACTATGTCTGGTCACTATAATTATATTGAAACAACTGACACAGTTGAGAGCTTGAGCCCTAAATACTTCCACTTGTTAAACTGTATATCGTTTTGTCCATACAAAGCACTTCGAATGTTCCGGTCGGGAAAGGCACCTCGATTTATATTCTCCTGAGAGGAAGGCGATAAATTGTTTGATCAAACAACCTGTACGGGATTTTCCAACAAAGTACTTTGCTCATCCCTAACGAGAATCCGCATTACCAGAACGCCCGTGCACCTGCTGTCGCATACTACTGTGACTTCTTGACTGTTGGCGGTGTCACTAGCTATTGTACTCTCGCCTCGGGGAAACGACAAGTGCGGATTGACTGATAAAACATGACCCATCTCCGCACGCACCGCGGACTCGTATATTGCGTTGTTCACACCCAAATTATCACGCGTATAATCATCGCCGATCATCATATGCTTTCAATATATTTCATGCTCAGAAACAGGTCTAACTCATTACCACGAGTGCTAAACTGCTTTTGTCCGAGTAAAAAGTCTATCAGACCCTGTAACTTTTTTTCACTGTACCCAGTTCAACCAGTCATTGCATTTAAACTGCATGTAAAATTATTGCTCGCTTAAAATGAATCTCACTTAAAGTACACACTCTCTTTTCTGCTCCCATTTTCTTCCTCTAATTCCATCACCCCTCAGCCCGTATACAGGGCCCTTTTAATGACAATTGCGTGTTACATTTTGCTGGTTGTTATCTCTCCTAAGATGCTGTCATATTTTTGTTTGAAAATGTGATCAGGTCAGGTCACACGACCTCATTAAAATGGTTTTGCCCCGAAAATGGAGATATTCGGACCGAACGTTAATATGATTGCAGTCACACACAGTGAAAGTTCTGTTGAGCTTAAATTTGTAATTAACATTCAAGGTGAAGATAATTGCTGACATTTTGTTTCTTCCTTGATGCTGAAGCGGTTTGACTGGCGACATCACTCATCCGATCTGTAGCTTATGCAAATCTGTCGCCAGTGAGTGGTTGTACACACAAGCCGTCATTACATTATTTTCTCTGGTGATATAATGACTCGAAAGACCTGGATCTGTGCTGATATTTTACATGTAGAAAGAAGTGAATAGACCCTGATGCGCTGCAGTTTATTCGATGACTGACATGTGTTTATGCTGTTAGCTGTTAATGAGTGTTATGGACGGATAAATATGGTGCACTCTAAATGTATGTGATCCTTGTTTAAAATCTATTAGAGGAGTTATTAAAGTTATTGTTGTATCTCAGTATACATTTTCAAAAGCATATGGTCCGGTAACAAAACTACATCACCACCAACAAGTAATCAGATGTTGCATTCGAATCTGAAATATATTGTTGAAACTTATTCATCTTGTTTCATTTGAGTCATAGTCTTCCTCGCATGTAACAATTGTATCCAATACAATTTTGGTTCAATCATGAACAACTGAAATATACTTTTAAAGAGATATCCTGTTTCAAATTTGGCCACATTACATGTATCTTAAAAACGTAAGATCTGGTGATTTCACTTAGCTTAAGGTGATGTCTAGCAGACATGTAGCAGGATATCCCACCCAGTCACATTATCCTGGCACCGGGCCTACCAGTCCTAACATTCACCTCTTAATGCTGAGCGCCAAGCGAGGTAGCAGCTAGTACCGTTTGTATAAGTCTTTCGTATGACTAGGCTGGGGTTCAAACCCGCAACCTCCCGTATCCGAGGTGGACGCCCTAAACACTAGGCCACTATGTATCTATGAACAGAGTCATCACAGTCAATTCTTAACATATTGTTATTGAATTGATTGACGATTTGCATGTAACAAAACTAGTTTCTTTGTTGTAGATTTTTAGTACCTCTTTAAATAAATGTACAGTGTCTTTATTCAACTGCTAATTTCAGTAATGAGGTTTCCAAACTAAGTTCCGTAAGAGAACTGAAATTCAATAAATAAGACAGTGTCCAATTAGTTATAATTATGATTAGCTCTCAAAAGATTGATATGAAAAGATGGTTAACAGCTTTTCTTTATCTTGATTATATATATATATATATATATATATATATATATATATATATATATATATATATATATGTGTGTGTGTGTGTGTGTGTGTGTGTGTGTGTGTGTGTGTGTGTGATGAAGATAAAGAAAAGCTGATAATCCTTTTTTTGATACGAAGGTCATGAATATTTGACATTTCAAATTTTTGGAAAGAGACACTAGTATTATCACGCAAGGAGTCCAAAAATGATTGGCTACACTTAAGATGATAAATAAAGCAGCAATTCGTTTTAAAATCTGATCAAAGGGAGCTTTGTGTTGGGATAGAGGCGCATAATAGAAACATTAGTTGAAGAAATTGAGTTCTCAGAAAAGATAAGAACGAATGTATGAGCGTTGTCATAAAAATCCAATGCAACAATATTTTCTCACTGTAATACATGTTGTATAAGATGATAGGGAGCTCACAGGGTATTGAGAGAAACTCTTTTCAAAACAAGTTTCCTTTTTATGCCCTTGTGTTCATGATGCTGATTCTGACAGTAGGCTCAGTGATCCTCGTTATTCAAGTCATCATCGGTTGTTTGTATACTCCTGTTAATTCAGGTGGTCAAGGTATGCTCTGCTTTGAAGCGACAAATCACTGATATATTTTTTTTTTAAAGTACTGGTATAGTTTCCTCCGGACAATATTCACCGTCTTATCAGTGATTGCCTGTTCTAAATATTCTAAGCGGTTCTAAATATCCAAAACTCTGTTGGTGATCTAGCTTTTACTTATGACCAGTTTGCTTCTTGATTTGTGTGACTTGAAGGTGTAACCGTAAATATTTTAACCTTGAAGCGCGTGGAGATCCTGTCGATTAATTCGTAATAAAAGACGAGTCAGTGTTAAAGACTTCATGTTTATTTGTGGGCAGATCAAAACACTAGACCAAGCTCAGTGCTGCAGTGTTTCCTGATAAGCTGGAGATGCACCAGTAGAGACAAGAAGAATAGAATTAGGGTGGGTAACGAATTCTGACGACTGTATCTTGAATACGTGGAGGATAGACAATGATAACGATACTTAAGCAAATTATGCTTATTACGTCGACAAAGATGACCAAAATATGGTGAATATGAATAGTTAAGGTCAAAGTCATACATTGTTTAGCTATATATTAACAATATGATTGCGGGATGCATGAAAACATGAAGTCATAAAGACTAAAAAAGAACAACAAACGGGGAAATGAAGAAGAAATACAACCAGAAACAGAGAAGAAAATGTATGCTTCAATGGCTTGATAATGCTGGATGTATTGCATGTTAGAATCAAGCTATGAAATACAGTTACATTTGTTTTACTATTTCATTTTAATGTTTAGTCCTGGATCTGTAAAAATATAAAAAACCCATTCATATTACGCTGAAAGATAAATTTGAATTATTTCTAAATTCTAACATACCTGAAAGCCATCCGACCTAATCGCTAATGGATCCCACATGTGTGTCAGTTTGTGAAACGTATGAACAACAGCCATCGAGTCTCCATAGATGTATAAGTCATTACACGTATTGTCAATAATAAAACATTTTGTTTAAGTGTTTCTACTAGGCTAAAATGCCTCAGTTTAGACAACTGCCTTTTGCTTGGATAATCATTTATAGAATTATACTACAGGTGATTTGTTATCTATTTGTTCTAATAAATACTTCATTATCAGTGTGTTACAAAACAACCTTGGATTTTGCGTCATATTTAATGCTCTTGAGGAAGTTTATCACTATTAGGCCAGATATTTTATGTACAACAAAAATTATTAGATGAATCAAAACTATTTCAAGAAGTTTGGGAAATTGAAATAATAGCCTATTGAGCTTAGCTCGACAATAGAGTTGACGTCACTATACAGTGCCTTTGTGAATTAGCCCAGTCCTTATCAAGCACCATCAGAATCTAAGAGCAAAAATCATCTATTCGTGTTAGCAGCTTAGCGGATTTTCGCATGTTGGTGGCGACGATGATATCAAATAGCTGTATCATGAACGTGAATTTTTCCATTCTGCGCTAAGAGTTAATTTTATTGGAGCATTCTTTATATCTATAATCAAAATTACATTATTCCCATCCTATCCTTTACATATACATTTGCTAATGCGTGTTTTTAGTATTAGTGACTGTTGATACATGCAAAGTAATTTTAAAAAAAATATCATATGCATAACAAACCAGTGTTTATAGAAACCAGAGAAGATTAGCAGACTGAACCTTGTCTCCTTATTTCGACATAAAGGCTTTTTCTTACTCGAAAGCTTGGCAAATGAGTACTGCATAATTTACTTTGGTTCAGTGACTAGGAAGAGGCACAATAAAGCTAGGTATGAGAGTGTATTGGAAGAAATAATCCAAGATATTTTAAGGTTCTTTCGTGATTTTTCATTATAGAGTTTTAATACTGATATGTTTTTCTTTCTAGAAGCAAGGAAAGTAGTCTATCCGTCCATGCATAACATTGTCATCAAGCATTTAAATTCTGCTTTCTCTATACGTTAAGTTCATGTTCTTTTCCCTTTTGATGTCCCATATAAGGAAACTTATGTATTAGTTTTTGTAAAGGCTATGTCATATTACGAATCCACGCTCTTAAAACAAGTAATAAATAGGAGTGAGAAACAACAAACTTTTAAAATTTAAGAAAAACGTTATTTCAATAGAATACTAAGTGTAAATGTAATGAACTTATAGTATTGCGTACTAAATCCAAAATAATCATAGGTCTACAAACAGAAGTCCAAATGATTAAAGTTCTGAATAAACTTTAGTGGAAATTCAAATTAAATTGAAAGCTGAAAGTGTTGATTTGCCTGACGTAGCCCGTGTAGTGGTGATATGCCAACGGTCTTTTTGTTCGATCACAATACTACAATCAAAGAATATATCCTTATTTTAAATTTCACCATAAATTTAAGTCTCTAGCTTCAAGAATGTTATCTTTGAGCACTTTTTATTTCCAGAGAAGAATCATTTGAATTACATATCTTACATACATAAATTCCAGCCCACACGAATTATTGGACACAACAATAATACAACTGATTATGCCAAAATCTTACAGCACGAAAAATTATTCATAGGAAAACGGAGTAGATAGTCCTCTACCTAACCTCAGGTCACAATTACCTTTTCTAAACAAATACTATTACCTAACGGATAGTTTCCTTCTGGAAGCCTCCAAATTTTAAATTAGATACAATTTTAGTTATAATTAGAAGTCCATTTCTACAATTATAACATAAAATGTAGTAAACAACAGGTAGAACCGGCATTTCATAGGGAATTTCTAAAGTTCTAGACTCTGATTGAGATAAACACTTTTACTGCTAAACCAAAATCAATGAATCAGGTCAGGTAGAAAATGAATTTGTTTTCTTATACAAGGTCAAGTCCCAAATACAATTAGCGATATGATACATGAAAATAATATGAAAAAACTAATGCACAAACAATGCAAAAAATAAATAATATACATAACAGTCTAAAGAAATCTTTTGTGAAACAGAAGTTTATTATTTTACAAATACAAAGGTGGAAACTCACGTCATCACTGGGAATAATGATATCTGTTGTGCAAGCTCTGACTGAGAGAGCGAAAGGTGGAGAGAACATTGTATTCAGAAATAATCAGTAAACTTAGCTGTGATTGATGCATCATGTAAGAGTTGTAATTAGTGTCAGGCGTTTGGTAACAAGTTGAGCCACTTGGCCACATTGGAAATTAAGTCAATTTATATTTAGATCATGTTTTGCATTGTTTTGTATTGTTCATGACACTTTAAAAGTGTGGTACACAGCAAGGAAAATGTCTAACTCTTAGCAATAGCTTCACGTACTTTGGATTACATGCCTCTGTCCTCGTCACTTTGTCAATCTAAGATAACTTTCTTTGACAGTGTATGAAATGGATGCTGAAATGTGACGGAAGGTATTTTTATTTCACCGCAAGTTAGGATTGTGGTCTATAAAACAGCAAATTTTGCCATGTTACTAATAGGTCCTAATGAAGACAAGACAAGTAGTGGGGATATTCTCGTATATTGGCTTACAAAATGTCTTAACTTAAGGCTATGTTTGTGAATTAATTGTTTCGTGATTTGTTTGATATTGAAATTGACGTGAGGCAAATACACCTCTCATAATTACTTCATAACCTGATTCCATGCTAGTATGTAGCTACCTCACGTACGACTTTAGTCAAAGGTATGAGAAGGGTCCAGTCTAAATTACTTCACAGTTTCTGTGTCAGACCAATACATTACTAAATGTTACCTGCGTGCATTTCTCCAGGCTGTACTCAGACCAACATTCCAATAATACAGTGATACCGATCTGTGACAGTGCCATGTTAACACATTGACACACACTAAAACTTGGCCGACATTACCCTGCATTATTTAATGAGAGTTGATGAAATCCTACTAGGGTCATCATTCCATTTCCGGGTCAAAGAAAAAGTAGTTCTTGCCCGTATTTCACTTACTTCATCTATGCACTTCCACCACACTGTTTTCACAACTAAAATAAACGGTATCTCAAGATACAGTGCAATGTTTTTTTTTAAATTGAAGAGTAACTGCAGAAGGCGCTCTATACTATTTGTTAAATACAAAACATCAGTACAGCTAGGAAGGGGTGTAAAGACTGCCCTGAAAGTATTTTTCCCATGGAACTTAAACCCTAGTGAACATATAACATAAACCAGCTGTTGGTGTGTATCAGTTCCAATCAGGTGTGGAATAACGGATTACTTTTACTGTCAAATGATATTTCAAAGCTAATTAGATTAAGGCTTACACTACATCTCCCCTCCTGAGAAAGTTAACATTAAAATGAAACGTGATCTGATGACCGCATTTCTAAACAAGCTACATCAGCTCCATTTTTACATGAAAGGCTCCCTGGTGGTTTTGACAGTCTTCCCGAACGTGTGAAATATCCGTTTTGACTGGTTGGCACAGCTTTGCTTCCATCTGATTCCATCAAAGTATCAGGGTGTGAAACAGTCGCTCTAAGAGATAATTTAATAGGCATGGGAATTAAATTTCTCCTATTACGCCGTATCTCTCCCT
This sequence comes from Megalonaias nervosa, assembly GCA_016617855.1. Classification (NCBI taxonomy): domain Eukaryota; kingdom Metazoa; phylum Mollusca; class Bivalvia; order Unionida; family Unionidae; genus Megalonaias; species Megalonaias nervosa. The sequence continues at coordinate 20,510 of JAECUM010022365.1, read as the reverse complement.
CGTCAGTTACAACCATGTATGAACGAGGTGTTGATGCCTCAGATTTAACAATGCCTGAAGAAAAATTATCTTTAATCCATACTTTATTCCCTACCTGAAGTTTTTTATTTTATATTTCGGGCGCGATGTCGACGATCAAAATTTTTTTTTTTAGTTTTCTTTTGATAGTTTTCCGATTTCTTGAGTTTCATTAAATCTGGCCATTTTGGCTTTAAATTTTTCAGTGCCCTTGGCAAAGTAGTTTGTAATTTTCTTCCCATCAGTAATTCGGCAGAGTTGTATCGATTCAGTAATGGTGTTGCGCGATATGTGAAAAGAGCTATGTAAGGATCGTTTACTTTCTTCAGCGTTGTTTTAATTGTTTGAACAGCTCATTCGGCGACACCATTGCTCTGTGGATATTTTGGACTACTTGTAATATTCCTGAATCCGTAGTTTGTAGCAAATTCTTTGAGTATTGCGGATGTGTATTGCGGACCATTATCTGAAACTAATACTTCTGGTATACCGCGTCGCGCAAACATTGATTTGATATGATTGACAGTTGCTTTTGAACCTGTGCCTTGCAATTTTGCTATTTCGATGTATCGTGAAAGTAATCAATCACCAAGAAATATGTTTGACCATTCAGTTCAAACAAGTCTGAAGCTACTCTTTGCCAAGGTCGACTTGGAAATTCATTTGGTATCATTGTTTCAGTTTGATCTCTTGAGTTTCCGATGCAATTTTGGCAAGACTTTACCAACTGTTCAAGCTGAGTACTTAGTCCTTTCCACCAAATTGATGTTTTCGCGCGTTTTCGGCATGTAACTATGCCTTGACGACCATCGTAAATTCTCTCTAGGATTTCTTTTTGATGTGATTCTGGTACGTCCAGGTGTGTACCTTTCATTAAAAGACCATTTTGAATTGTAAATTCAACTCTATCTGCCCAGTACGATTGAAGTTGTCCGTCAATAGCGGATTTCTCTGGCCACCCCTTTTCACAGAATTGTACAAGATGTTTGCAAATCAAATCATTTCGGTATTCAGACTTTATTTGTTCAAGTCGTGCATTTGATGCGGGTAGATTACTAACTACGAAATCAACATAGGTGTTAGTTACAGCCTGAAATTCTCTGTCACTGTCAGAGTGATAACTTAAAGGTGCTCTGGATAGAGCATCAGCAGTTCATAGATTTTTGCCAGCAACATGAACTATACAAAAGTTGAATCTCATCAAACGCATTCTAAAAAGTTGAATTCTAGGGGATAAATCTCCTTAGCTTTTTGTGCTCATTAGCGGTACTATTGGCTTATGGTCAGTTTCAAGTTTGAATTGTGACCCAATTAAATAGCTACTGAAGCGTTCTCATGCCCAAGTGATTGCATGGCCTCTTTGTCTATTTGAGCATAGCGTTGCTCAGTTTCTGACATACCTCGCGATGGGAACGCCACCGGTCTCAGAGTGTACCGTGCTTCTGTCGTAGCACAGCAACTAATCCAAATGAAGATGCATCTGCCGATATAAAATGTTCTCTATTTGGATCATAATGTGCTAAAGTTGGTGAAGATATCATTTCATGCTTGATAACTCTAAAAGCTTGTTCTTGATCTGAAAAGCTCACGTAATGGTTTTGATTGTTCTGCCAAATTTGGACTGAATTCGCCAAGCTGATTTGCCATACAGAGAAATCGTCGTATGTCTATTACGCATTTCGGTGTTTCCATTTCAGTTATAGCTTTGACATTTTCCGGATCAGGTCGGCAACCATTTTCGTCAACAACATACCCAAGAAATCTAACGAATGGTCTCGAAAATTCACACTTTTCAGCGTTCAAAGTAACGATGGCCTTTTGAATTGATTTCATGACCATTTCTAGTCTTTCGTCATGCTGTTTCTGCGTTCCCCCAAAAGAAGAACATTGTCCATGTTACAGAGTGTTCCGCCATGTCGCTGCAGAGTTTTTGACATACTTTTCTGAAAAAATTCAGGCGCGGAACTGATTCCGAATGGAAGGCGATTAAAACAAAACCTACCAAAAGGAGTAACGAAAGTTGCAAGGCGGCGTGAATCTTCTGACAGGTTTCTCTGCCAAAAAACTGAGTTTGCATCACGTTTGGTGAATAACTTTGCACCTGCTAGTTTTGCAGGGGATTCTTCAACTGATAGTAGTGAGTGGTTATCTCTTTTAAATGATTCATTCAGTTTAGTTAGATCCACGCAAATTCTTACCGTACCTTTTCGTTTCGGAACGACAAATTTTGCCTCACACCAGTCAGTGGGCTCATCTACTTTTGAAATAACACCATTTTTCGATTCTATCCAACTCCTCTTGAACTTTATTCAATAAAGGGATAGGAACCTTTCTTGGGGTAGATAAGGCATAGGGTTTTGGCTTTTGCTTGCATTTTGTGAGTTTGTATCTGAAGCATTTACTGAGGATATATTTAAATGTTCAATAATCTTGAGAACCTTAATCGCGGGCATGCCCAAGAGTGCCTGATTCAGTCCTTCACAACAAATATGTCTTTCACACTGAACGCATTGTTCGATTCAAGTCCACATGTAAATTTTCCTAGCAATTAAAGTTCACAGTTTCCAGGCCCATACAATTTTCGATCAGACTTTGTTAGTTTTTGGTCTCCGATTTTTGGTAAATCCCTCTCAGGAATTAGATTCACATCATCGCCAGTATCAATCTTGAATAAAAGTGAAGTGTTGTTCAGTCTCACGCACGTTATCCACGGCTGACCCTTCTTTGTGCTAATAGTCCCTAGAAATCCAGGTTTCGCTCTCGATTCTATTGTTTGAACTGCTGATTTTGACAGACAGCATTTTGCTTAGAGTCCCCTTTTCTTACACTTGTGGCATTCTGCTTCTTTTGCTGTACATTGGTCTCGAGAATGATTCCCTTTGTTTCCACATCTCATGCATCCTTTTCTGCTGACATTATTCTGTTGAACTCTTGGGATTTTATGTTTCTGTTTCCCCTATTTCAGTGAAGACGATTTTACTGCATCCATTTCACTGATTCGTTCTCCATGTGCTCGTATAGTTGATTGTTGCTTTTTCACAGCTTCATTTTGTCGGGCTTGACTATTGGCAGACTCTAGAGCTAGATTTGCATTTAACTGCAATTTTTCCGACAGTTTTGAATCTCGCAGTCCAACTACAAGTCGATCTCTAATCATTTCATCATGTAGTCGCCCGAAATTACAATTATCTGCTAACACATAGATAGCTGTAACAAAACTGTAATTAAACTAACAATTAAGTGATAATTTCTAATTTTATATGGTCTACGTTAAACATTACCAAAGTATGTGTGAAATTAAATTATCAAAGAATCCTGTGAAATTGACATATACAAGTACTGTGCACGTGTATGAGATTCTTAGAAGTATTTTATTTAATAAAAGCAAATACAACAAGTCAGAGTTTGTGGACTCAGAAGTAGTGCAGAATATTAATGAATTTGATTTATTTAATTAAGATTATGATTTAATTTAAATCGTCTTTAAGTAGCATCACTGGTGTTTATACATATGTAACAAAAACACGTAAATATGTCGATCATTTACTTACTTGCCTTCATACATTAACGTTAGAATACATAAAATTGCTTTAACCTTATTTATAAGGTCTGACGTCTCCCTGTCAGATTTCTGAATTGAATGCAGATCTGATGTCGCACTACGCCAAGAAGAGCTCCTACGTGATATTTGCCCATGTTGGCAACATCGCAAATGCAAAAGTGGTATTACAAGGGAACTGTACAGACAAACAGTAAAGACAAAGGCACATATCGAGTGGCATTCCACTATCTGCTGGATGTGTATCTGCTTTCAGACCTGGGACCCATATCAGATTTATACAAATTCCACCAAAAAGACCAAGAACATGACCAATTAGAACATGGGGTCAGCCCTTACAGACTAAAAACCAGACCAGTCCTCACCCATCGATATAATAGCATACTCCAACTCTAATCCAGAACAACTAAGCCTCCTGAAATTAGACGAAACTACTCACAATGAGAAACAGAACAAGACCGAACACCAGTACCACTATATAAACATAGTCGTAACTAAATACCAGTACTTCAAGACAGTGACTCAGATTTAGACCAGTCATTTTCAGCTAGACACTTCAGACTCAGGTCACCCGCAACAAACACAGGAAGTGAATCAGACTCATCCGACAGGCAGACACCAGTGCAGTCGACAACACTTTGGACATCAATAATTGGCCGGAGAACGTCGTTCCTTCCTTTCGGAATAAAGTTAGTTTCATAGGGTAAGCTAAAAAGGTACCATCGTGCACGCGCTCGTTATGTACAAGACCTCATAATCTCATTTTGGGACAGTTGCACCAAAGGCCAGATGTCTGTTGGTTCTCTGTTGAGGCGGTCTGCATTCGTCTACGAACCCAGTAATGCTAAAGTACCAAGCAACTTACAGTGATTGTGATAGTGATTTCACTAGGAAAACCAGGCTCAGTGCCGATTTAGTCATTTTAAAGAAAGACTGTCTCCTTCTTAGAACAACATCAAAGTAATTGCTTGAATATGTTGCAAGTTTCGTGTTATCAGATCCAACAAGGTTATAGACTTGCAATCAATTGATCACTATTGATCTTAGATTTCAAAATATAACTTTTCACATAAATTTTCTATTTTATATTTAAAGGAAAATTTCTAATTGTCTTTTTAATTACTTATTGTTTCAAAATCAATATTGTTTATAATTAAAGGAATGTTTCACTATTTTTTGAGTCTTGATATGTTTAAATTTTATTAGGATCAAATATATCATACACAATAATTCAGGATGAAAACTCTCATAATTGATTATTTTAGTCAATAAACTAAATTAAAAATGCTATTGTGAGTCATTTTCTTTTAATTGGAATTTGAAAAATATGTTTAAAAGTAACGGTAACTAAAACTTTTATTTAAATCTAAATACTCATTTTACTTACAGATTATTATTTAACGTTTGGTGCCTTTTTTCAACATTCTTGCTCTTTTACCACACATCAAGAGCCAGATAACAGTAGCACATTCGGTGCTGGCTGACATCATGATATTTGGTTAATATTTATGCAAAAGTATTTAATTCCTTTAATTAAATTGTATATAACAAAATACAAGTTCAACGACATAATTCATATTTTGCTTTGTAAAACAATCGATTACTTGAAACCGGGATGCGAAACATCCTGGTTACGAAACGACCAGGTTACGAAACAATTGAAATCCGTGAAATACCAATGGTCGGCAAGGAAGCAGAGCTAGCCACCCATAGCAGTAGAGACATTGGGATCAATAGAAGGAGAACATCTTAAAAACAGTTGGATTGCAACTTTTGAGTTGCATGCTTTTGAGAATTATCACAAAGTGAAAGGGCTTGCATTTGCAACGTGTGCATCACTGTATCAAGAATGTTCTTTATTAATGTTACTATACCTTTCCAAACTATGGACTGTTTTGACCAAACTGATGTATTCTATTTCATACTTCAAAATCAGGTCTTGTCCCTCTGGATGCCAGGTATAACGCAAATAATTATTCACTTTTTTACTGGCAGGATTAGTGCCAATATTAGTACCTCTACATTCTTCCTCGACGGGGAACTAATTGGATCTATATCACTCAGCGTGTAATTCACACTCGGGTGTTCTTATTTTTCCAACAAAATTTCTGCATACTATTACAGACTAGGTTTTCCTTAGTTTATTCGAACCAAAAATAAATGCAAGAGTTTACCAACAACGCATCTAGGTGTTCTCTGAACAGTCGAAGCGTAATATTCCACCGGGTCACAATTAATACTTCCTGTTCATTATGCACGAATGTAAACCTAGTCTAGTTTTAGAGCATTATGTCCTCTCTCATTTCGGTGATGATACAAGAGATAGATTTAGCCATTATTTGTATTGATTTAAGATAATAGTTATAGTTTTTGGAATATTTACTCTAACTGTGTGGTTGTCTGTATGTATTTTGATGATACTGCACAGAGAGTAATGAGGCCGTGATGCTACTTTGGAAGTGAAATACGTGACCCATTGCACGTTGCTTTGTTTTCAGTCCAACCAATCAAACAAATGCCGGATAACCTATGACAAGAACTTCAACGGGAATTCGTCTTCGCAGGTATATTAGATTAACATAACTTATTATGACTTAAACAGAGGAAAATTTCGTACTGAGAAACAAATACAGAGACTGCTCAACTCATTCACAATAGTCGCAACGATTTAGGTCCGATTTAGTTTGGAAACAGAACAAGTGACAAAACGTACAATTTGATACCTAGCTAATAAATTGTTTGCCACTTTTGTTATTTGATCGTAAAGTGTTCAAATGGCGTCATTATAATAATGTTCATGCAATGAACATAACTTGGATCTGAATATATAGCTTTGCAAACCAAGTGACTCAATTATGTTGCAGAATCTTCCTCATAGCTTTACGTCAAATTTACATGCCAGTTATAATTATGTGCTTAGAAAGGAGAAATAAACCTGGCAAACATTTGTTTATCTCTTCTTCGACATGACCAACCTCATCAATATTATATAGGTAGACAGGATTTATCTCCCCTGACATAATGAAGGTTGAGTATCTCAAAATATATTAACAAAGAATGATGGAATTCCCAAGATGTCTTTTCCTTCAACCTGACAGACCTCCATATCTGAGTGCATGGTTTGAAAACACATCTGAAATGTGTATAGTCACATATGATTATAATTCCTAGACTATGCCATACTAACCCAATTAGTCCATAGTCTAGTTGGTATGAAATAAAAAAAAAATTGTTGCAACTCTGACATCCAATATGGCCGCCGCAACAGCCATCTTGAAAACTCTCCTTATTCAATAATCATATTGATGTAAGTTTTTCACTAAACGAATTCCTTTGATGCCTAGTCTCTCCTAAATGAAAATGGTGCCGATGTGACGCCCAATTTAACTACAATATCAGCCATCTTGACAATCTTGTTATCGCTATTTCTCCTGAAGGGATATACATATCTTAAAGACGTTTTTACTAAAATATTCTTGAAGTTGTTCAGTTGATTCTAAATGAAGAAGGTATCGATCCAACATCTAATATGGCTACCACATGGGTCATCCTAATATCTTGGCATTGTTACCCTTCCTACATGGATGATAATATTAACATGAGGTTTTCACTGAAAGACTTCTTATGATGTCTAAGTGGCCCTAAATAAAAGTGGTGCCGATCTGATATATACTGTGTCCTTCATATTAACAATGTCTTGTCATCACAACTTTACCTGAATGTAGGGTTTTCACTGAAGTAATGTGTATAATGTTCAGTGTGTTACATGAAAATTGTTCTTATCTGACATCGAATATGACGGTCTCATGGCGGCCATTTTGAAACTATTGTTATCGCTGCTCATCCAGACCGGTTGGTATCAATATGAAATTCTTATGATGTATAACTACTCTTAGATGAAAATAGTGCCGATATGACATCCAACATGATCTCTACAGCAGCCATCTTGAAACTTTTGTTATTGCTACTTTTGAGTGGAAAGTCATATTTTGAAAATATTACAATATCTACTCCTCCAAAAGGGATGTCTATTTTAACATGACGTTTTCACCAGTATACTTCGTTATATTACCTAGTTGGTCCTAAACGAAAATGGTGCCAGTCGTACATCCAATATGGCTGCCATAACGACTGTCTTAAATATCTTCTTGTCACTACTCCCCCTGAATCGATGTTCATTATGAGAAAAGGTTTTTCACAAACTCTTCTCGTCATGCGTACTTTGTCCTAAATGAAAATGAGGCCACGCTAATGGTCATAAACTGTCATGATATTAGCTGTTTTTCGGATGTCATGTATATATATGTACCTTCAATGCTGAATAACTATTGTCATATGAATACTTTTCAGATAGCAACTTTACATAATGTCGTTGGTGCCACGCGCAGATCAGCATGATTCTCTCAATACATGCCAACATAAATTAGTAGGTCCATCTTGTTTTAATAAAGAAACCAAAACGCAAAAGAGACCGAGATAATCAGTTGTATTGACTTAAGATGTAATTTTTATATTATATGAACTTGACAGTAAGTCTGAGAAATTCTGAGTTTGTTGTTCAAATGATGGGCCCTTGTATGGTCTGTTTCCTGACAAATGTATCCAAGGCTAAACATTGATCCATATTTCAATCTGCACACACACACACACACACACACACACACACACACACACACACACACACACACACACACACACACACACACACACACACACACACACACATAAAGAAATAAAAATATTACAAAATTAAACAATTTTTAAAATTTATGTTAAAGATAATGTATTTCCTTTCCGCATAATAGTTTTTCTTTTTGTTTGTTGGTTACACGATCTCAAGGAAAAGGCTGAATTAAATGTCTAGATTTATTGAATGTGGAAATTACATGTTAGATACCTCTCTTGTGATCGATTCCTGAAATGTTTATCATGTTTGCATATAATTAATACCAAGATTAATCCTTGCTGACACATACTAATAAGGAAATCTTGCTAAGTCAGTTATTAGTCTTACACTGGAATTTCACAGCTTAACCACCATGCTTAGATGAATGCAGGCATATCACCGGATATGAAACTGTGACTGTTAAATGACACCACGGACAATTCTCACGATGCGCAAAGTAATTGGAACAACAACGATCTTACTGAATCATACAAGGATAGTGCAATTTTCTCTGGATTTGATTTCGGTGTTTATATATTTTGTGGCATATGGGTACGCTTTGCATAGGCGTGAGATTAGGATAAATGAAAAAATGAATGAATCCACAGTAATTGGACTCATCTGCTTTGTTCTGCCCAAGGCCAAACTTTTTTTTCATGTAGATGATAATTATGACAGGAACATTATGACGGGTTATTTTGTGTCTGCATTTTGTTTCTTCAAAATATGAATATTTGTGGCTTAATGTTATTTTTGTTATGGAGTGCAAACTACTACAGGGTAAGTAAGAGTGAGCAAAATTACAAAAAATTTCAGTTAAGACTATACTTTGATCGAATCATCAGAAAACTGTAATGATCATATTTCTGGTAGACTATAACCCAAAAGAAACAATTTAATTTGACGATGAAATTGACTGATGCCTATTGTGCATTAAACAAAGAATTGTTTTGGAAACACTACTTACTGAGTTGTATTTTTATAATGTTGCTATTGCGCAACCGTTCTCTTTTGTTGAATATCTTCGTCAAATTAGAATTGAACAATTAAATTATATGTATATTCAGCGACTCGTTACCAACGACGTATGCAATGTTCTATTCATCTTTGCACATATGAAAATGCAAAAATGTACAATCTGTAGCGGCGGGAGTTCTTACATAGACATTCTTTTGTAACAAACAAGTTACTATAGCTGTGCATGCACACACATTCCCGCCGTTTATGACATGCTGAGCAAGATTGCAGACAGCAACCTCTACCTGACTAATGTGTAGAAAATAGTTGATGTTAAATTGAAGATAGGGGTATGCTTTTAATTCACACTTTTTACAAAGCACCGACAGACTTCTATTCAACAAGTGAAATTTGTGCAGATCTACCTAGATTGTTATTCGAAAACATATTTTTTCAGATGCAAAATTGCCATGCTACAAATGGAATTAATCACGACACGGTCAAATCATTCTATAACTGGCCAAAACACCTGTTTTATTTGCATATTTATAACATCATTTGTTTCCTGTAAACTGATCATTAACATATTTTTACTTAATATGTTCTTGTCACATATCAGCAAGACAGAGATGACGGTATCATAGAAGGTAGTTTAAATGGAAAGTGTGGCCTCGTATCAGCATTGACAATTGACACCAAAATTCATAGGCTTACTCGTTACTTAAAGTACAAATCCATGTCTACATGTAAATGGTGACGAACGCAAGTAACTGTGATGGAACGAACATTGGTAACAGACAGACAGAAGACAACACCGTAATATAGTACGCTCAGCCTTATGACTGGCATATACAGATCACAAATTACTCTATTTACTTCTGAATTTACTCAGGTCATCTGCGTATGGATATACATGCGGAATCTTGCATAAGGCCGGATGTAGGTATTATAGACGTGATTCAGGTCGAACCCCCCACACAACATATATTTATGGTTTCAAAAAATAACACCCAACCGTCCACTTAAAGCAATTCATTATGAATCTTTATCCCGAGGACACTATTAAAAATTAATTATCTAAAAAACGTTTTACCTAAACATGTGCAAGCTATAAAAGTGTATTTATGCGTACTAGTTAAGAACACCACATTATACCATATCGTTGCATCGTAGAATACGAAAGAATTTCTCAAACAGTGTCAGTAAGTTTATATACGAACAAAATTTTAAGGATATGTGTGTTTTGTCTACATTATTGCAGTGTATCACATTTTCGACGTTGGTTTAACTTTGGCGATAGAATAATTTAGAAATATACATCTAGTTCACATTTTCCCACCAATGTTTTAATTATGCTAAGAGTGCTTGTTCTATACCTAGTTAGGGGTTGGGGTGTGGTGGGGTGATGTCTAGGCAAACGGAGTCTGGTTTCTTAGTCATGTGTTGGATCATAATACGGAATTAAAGTAGATTTAAGCAAATAAACTTGACTGTCTGACAAAGTCTCTTGTTCTCATACACGTAGCTTTTTCAGCCAATATATATATAATTTCCCATTAATAACGCCAGTCGAGGAGTAAAATATAACAGATCTCTAATGAAACCTCGAACATTCTAGCATGAAACAACACTCTGTCGTTAGTATGATTCAGAATTGTTCAAATGGTACCTGTCAGCAATTGTATACAGCTGACACTGTTAAAATAGCAAACAAAATCCCTTATGCACAGTAACATGTCAGCAGAAATCGATTAAATGGAACAGAAATCATTTTGGTAGTATACTATGGTGCTATGGTACAGCGGGTCTAAAAGTTAGCGATCGGGAAATAAGTAAATAAAGACACTGACCTTCAAGATATTACATATGTCTATTTGGGGTTCTTTGTTCTATATTAACATACATTTAAGTTACAGTTTAAATCAGATGATAGACATACGCCATGTAGACTGCAGGTTATGCAAGCGGCGTTACTCTGATATCGCGGTAATACCAAAAAATATTTTTACGATGGCATACACTTGTCCTAATATTAGGATCTTGATGTATAAGCTTCCCAAATTGTAAATCAATTTGAAAACTGGATGTTACTTCAATCTCGATCATTCTTTCACTGTACAACAGAAACCTATCTGGGAGCATTGAAACAACGCATATGGAACCAGGATTGTCGGTGAGAATGTGCACACAATCATGATCATATAATATACTAGTCTAAACCAACCTAGGCGTGATAACGAAACGTAATAAATCGTGTACAACAAAGTTTTTAAATGTACACCAGTCAATTATGAAAGCCAAAATAAAACAACATTAACATATTTCATACTTTATTCTTTTGTGCTACCATAAATTCGATCTCTTTTTCTAGACAAATACAGTAATGTGATCTGACTCTCGCATAAAATCATTGGACATTGTCGACGACTAAGTGGTTACCGATTCGTTACAGTGATATCGACTTCAAGAAGATGTTGATTTTATTGGAGAACACGGGGTACGGCCATAGTTGTGAAAAAGTGAAATTCATGGGTGCATTTATAAAATAGTGTGCTCACCAGCAGTACCGTCATTTTTCCAACATAAAACTGATAATGCAGAACTAGTAACATATGGTCATCCAGTGCATGTATGATAAGCACATGATAAGTGGCGCTATTCAGAAATTTACTGAAAACCTCGAATACCGCGGTACCAGAGACCGCACAATCTCGAAGGAAGCTAGCATAGGTGTATTCTAATTTGCACAAAGGGCTCTGATTGCCCATCAAATATTGTCGCCATTACTCCTTTAAACAACTTCTATCCAAAACACAATTCAACACTATCTGAAAAAATCTTGCATAACTTCTTCGAAAAATTGGACTAGAAAAACTTCGATGAAATTTGACAGATAATATCGTAGATTAGATTCATGTCAGATTATTTACAAGTGATGGTGCGTCACCCTCAATCTATGGCTCCTGCTAGCAGATGAAGAAAAAATGTTAAACTAAATGGACCTAGCTGGATTAGACAAATAACGTTGATGTGGTATCATATGTGAATGAAGATAAAAAACAAAGACGAAACTAGAAAAACACTATACTAATTGTTACATACGCATCAAGTGGCATTCGAAAAAAAAAAGAATAGAAAGCAGAGCCTTGACACGGATTTCTATTCCTAAAGTTTCTACATTTAACTATTAGGTAGATGTTGGCAAGGTGAGTGACCTCATGTTTACAGGAGACTCTTGTTTATGTATGAATAAATTATTATTATTATTATTATTATTATTATTATTATTATTATTATTATCTCGCCCGACCTTGAAAAAAACTGTTTCGAAATTTCCTGTCACAAAAGCCCACCATGTTTCCGCACAGATCAATTGTGTTATAAATGAGAAGACATTTAATGAGATCACCCATCTTAGTAATTGACCGGTTGCTTGCATTACGTCTCTTAAGTTAGATTTATTATTATTATTATTATTATTATTATTATTATTATTATTATTATTATTGATGTTTATTATTATTATTATTATTATTATTATTATTATTATTATTATTATTATCATTATTATTATTATTGATATTTTTTGTATTGTTTTTACTATCATCCTTGTGCTTTTAGAAGAGAAATAGGAGAAGTTATTTGTCCTGACGGACTGACGTGTTTGTATGAGTGAACTACAATATTTAAGATATACCCTTCTAATATTGGTTATCGTGGGTCTAGAATTCTTCAAATAGTCGCCAGTTTTTTACACATAGAAACCCTGATATTGCTGGCTTTGCCAGAAAACTGCTGCTGTATGGACTTTTAAGTTCCAGATCCTGTTCTTATTTAAAAATAGTCAAAAAGCATGATTTCCCATTTTCTTGGTTTGATGTTATACATATTTCGTATCATATATTATACACACAAAAAGGCAATGCACAAATTTTTCACAGTATGAATTTTCCCGTAACAAAATTAGCCTTATTCAACAAGAATTATGCGAGTCTCTATGAAGTCTACATCATACGATGGTCTGGAGAAATGCTTCGTTCATCACTATTGCTGATGAAGGGACACTGACAAACATTCGGTAGAAGCCAAACCACATAGACACATATTCCATATTTCACAATTTTCTAAACGTGGTTCCATACTCGTTCAGGAGCAAACAACATTGAAATCTTAGAGGTTGATCATTGAACATTACTGTGTCAATGAACACTAATGTAAGAAAATTTGACAAGTGGCTAGCAGAGGATCAGTTATGCAATAGTTAATTTTTTTTTACTAGTTCCTAAAATAGTTTGTTTTGATTGTACAAAAAGTACTTCACATATTCTCTTGCAAAGTCAAAACTTCTGATTTTTACAAATGAGTGAACGCGAGGCTAAAAGATGTGAAAACTATTGCACTCTTACATTTTGCCATATAGGTACGAACGAATTTATCAAGCAGTGTCATATACTTTATCTGTGAACTGCTAATATTTATATAATTAAAACAACGTAAATCTTGAAAGATTATTAAATAGCGTGCCTATATAGAAAAAATCGGGAGAAAATAAACCAATAAACAACGAAATAAATTTTTAACAATGTATGGATCAAAGACACATCATCAGAAATAGGTAATCATCAGAAACAAATTCATGCAAGATATCTCGGCTGAAAAGAACTTTTCAGAATTTCAAGGCATCTTTCGCAGAACATCAGGAAATCCTGGGCACAAGAGATGTTAATACTGATAGCCAATATCAATATAAATCAAAGGCTTCAGAATCCAATTAGTGAGAGGAATGATTCTAGCCAAGTCGACGACGGTGGTGTAGGCCACACCATTTGGGAAGACTAAATTCTGTCATCTCTCCCTCTACCTCTTACTCAAACTCACTCTTCTCTAAACCGATCCGCTCTATCTCTCTCCCTGTCTGAAATTTCGCCATCATACTTTTGCGACGAGTATTTTCATCAACTGCCATGGAGAAAATGGATCTGATCAAGAATTAGGTTTGACTCTTGCTATTTAAGGTGTGTGTGTGTGTGTGTGTGTGTGTGTGTGTGTGTGTGTGTGTGTGTGTGTGATTGGATGCGTAATATTTCATTCATTCTCTATGGGGAACAACACTATTATTTTTGCAGACTACAATGGGAGATACGCGTAAAATAAAGGAGCCACATTAGAAACTTTTTTTTTGTTTTACAGCAAACGAGGTAGTGAATTAGCCTGGTAGATGACTGCATAATTAAAAAGTGATGATATAGCTTCAGGGGTTAAGCTTATCCCCATCCTTTTTGATGTAGAATGGAAAACATTTGAAATCATCGGATGAAAAATATGATGCACTGATCCAATTATCTTTCCAGGGCTTTCAAGTTTTGAGTGGCTGTCCTTTCAAGCCTCGTTTATATCGCTAATTTGTCAGGATAAAATAGGAACTAGGATTAGCCTCTTTTCCAGAGTGATAGCGACAAATTGGTACAATAGATAGGCCCATACTGATTTGAGTTATAACAATGAAATGAAACGGTAAAAGATTTCCTCTTGGTACCGATAAAGTCACAACTGTTCTGTACGCCAGAACTGAAGAACAACTACATATTCACACGCAGGAAATATTCTACGTAAGCATGCCGTCTACTGGCTCTGTTATTAGGCGAATACCACTTTAAATAAAGAAGGAAAATATTTATAAATCAGTAGTGTCCCACTAATTGTGGCGCAAGACTATTATTCTACTTGAATATATTTTGTCTTCAAAGTGCTGCCCATTGTTTTCTGATTAGCGTAAGAAATTTAAAGGAAAATAAAACTTGCAAACGGAATGCAATGATATTCTTTAATGTCAGTGTCGAAAGCATTCTTTGCATTCATCATAGACTCGTAAAAGGCGTTGTTTGAGATAAAAATAAAATAGTTCCCTATACTGGATAATTTCGGATGTATGCCCATTTGAATTTATATTTGTAATTGCGTTTAGTGGTATTGGTTCTGAAACTATCAAGACATTTTATTTAAAGGCTAGCAAGCACATATCAGAAAGGATATATTCTAGTGTGTGCGGTATGCAGTAATAATTCAAGTTTACCCATATTAATAAGGTGGAGATTACAACATTTTCCCAGTTATGACCCAGAAGCATCAGTCCCCATCTCCTGTGTCTATACTGAATGGTGTAATGATAAGGCATTTAATATGGTATAGCCCTAGGTCTAACGATGATATATTTGAAATTTCAGATTTGAAGTATACAGCGTAAGAAATTGCTGAAGAGAGTTAAAAACGGCCCGGACCCAAATTTGTGTTATATAACAATTGCTAAATCTTTTAGTACATCGATATACCACCACAATTGCATTTCAAAATTTAAAATCTGTTTCTTTGACCATGGTGGAGGACTTTCAGTAGTACATCATTAATAATGGAGAGAAAGAAATCTAGGTTGATATTAGCTTGTTGACAAGATCAAATTCTTTCGATAATTTTCATGACTCGCATCCGGGTCGAGATCGGAAATGTACTCGAAATAAAATGTTACATCGTGGCAAAATGTATAAGTGTACATATGATTTGTGGTTCTACTTATATTTAAATATTTAATGACTGTTGTGTAACACATTATGGTTCCCGTACGCAAGGACAAGGTCAGTGGTTAGCTTAGGTGATGACTGTTTAGTTATTTCGGATAAAGGGACATAACTGTGTATCTTCTAATATATATGGTACGTTGCTTAAAACAGTAATTGAATGGTCCAAACTTGGGCTAAACCATCTCAAAATCTCACGCAAAAATATTTTCCGTTAATAAAATAGTTAACCGTATCAGACAACATCAATGATTCTGCGTATATTGTTATATATGAAAATATTATATAGGTTAGTGATTTTTTGAAGGACTTTCTAACCGTTATAGGTGATATGGTATTTCTCTATATCATTTCCTAATTTCCGCTGAAACCCTTTGAAAATTATGCATAGTTTCGCATTTTAATTGAAATGAAGAGAACGTTGAATCCTGACAATTTATGCGCAAGAAAACATAATTGAACAAAATGAACACAAAATTAATTAAGAAAAACATGTGGAAAAATACATATAGATATATCAATTCAATACTTAAATGTTACAGATCAAACATGCAGTTGTTTAGAATATACCTAAATTGAGTTTTATTATATCGATACAGATTCGGTACAGTCTCCATTTTAATATTAAAGTTCATATAGATTAAAAAATGACAAAAGTTTCATTTTCATTGTTAGTACCTAAGAACAAATACAAACTTGGTATCTTGGTCGATAACCTTCCTTTCTGTCCAAAGATATTTAGCATAGAATGGCATTTCAGTTATAAAAATAATAAAATAGTAATGCCATGGCACCATTCCTTGGCTGGGTGTGTGGTTTGTTACATTTTGTTAGCTTATACAAATTGAAAAATTTCCTGGAAAGACGTTGAAATTCAAAACTTGTAAGTATCTTGACAATTGGAAACGTTTATCAAGCCTATGTAAGAAATATTTAGATCGGCCAAAGTCGGATCATATCACTCAAGAAACTAAATGTTATTAATTTATAACACCAAAAATGAACTACGTACGTATTTATGCACTTCGACAATAGTTGAAAGCAATGTTTAAGATATAGCCTTTTTATTTATTTACTGATCTTCGGTATTAATTTTATAGATATTTGTAATGATAATAATTGAATTGCATCTTATACAGGATAAATAAGTCATGTAACTTGAAAATTGATTACATACCATGCACGAACGGCCATTAATTCAGTGTATAATCGAGCTTCAAGCTTCATGACTTCATGACAATACTGCTCTGAACTACTTTTTCTTGGATCATTTTAAAGAAATAATGAACATTACAATAGAACATAATTAAATATTTAATGCGTTAAAAATATAAAAATTAATTTATTTTATATGAATGGGGCCTATGTCACATGGACTTGGTCCCTAGCCCATGAAAAATTACTATTATCATTGTATGGAAATTATCTCTGCATAATTTGCTTGCTGCAATCGTGAATCATTAGGGTCAGTAACACCAGCTAGTATGTCGTTTGGGGGGTCGGCAGATCTTGCACTGAGAACGACATTTCGGGCAGATTTCCATATTCCGTAAACCATAAAAATCGCTGAGCTCAGGCTCAAGAGGCCGGTCAAAATGGTCATGAGCATCCATATCCACAATATATACGTTGTTGAGGTTGCATATAGGACGGAAAATACGAGAAATACAACGAACCACAACATACTGAGGATAAAGTTGAAGTGGACCTGTAATAAGATGAAATATGCAAAAATTGAGAGATATAGGTAAAAGGAAACCAATAACGTAATTATAGGTACATGACAATCGAAATCGTTTACCTCCAGATTTGTTTCAATTCAATTTAGGTCAATTAATGTTTTTTTCCTAAGTATGTACATGCTCATAATGTACATATTGAAATATTGCATTACTATTAAATGTCGTACGTACAACCTTAAACAGACACTCAGATAAATTAATGAGCAGAAGATGGACGAGGTACCCTGGATAAATATAATTAATTTTATAAGAAATTAGTGTATTCTATCTCTTTTTTAAACGCTTGATACGCAAACTTACCTACTGAACTTAATGTTTTCTTATTGCAAGTGCTACACAGTCACTATCATGGTTGTCGCACAGCGAACAGTATCTCCTACATCGGTTGATGCTATTGTTTCCATAACTCCCAGTCAGTTCTAAACTTATCAGAGACTCGAAGTGTTGTCAAAGATAATCGATTTTTATGGTTATACAACAATGAAATAATATTTAAGGCTGAAGACAGTTTTGAAATGTGTATATAGAAACAGTTTATCAGATTATTTGTCAAGTATTATTCCAGTCTGATAGATAACTATCGGAAACACTTTGCTAAAAGTTGGAGTAAACTTGGAGCAATTTACAACGTCGGGAAAACTTTCAAACTTCAACATAACCAAATCTGCTTAAAGTAGCATCTATGAATGCACCCGATTAATACTAATATTTGATTAGCTTTCAATAAACAACTGTCTATATGCAGAACTCAGTATGAACTTTACAAAATTTGGAATTCTAAAACAAAGCTTAACTAATTTAATTAACCGTTAGTATTTATGAGGGGTTATTAGTAATTGTATGTATTGAAAGCCGGAGGTGAATATTAGATTGAAGTTACCACACCCAAGTGAAAGATTGTAGGGTTATCACGCCACGTTTGCGATGAAAAGGCTCATTGCAGTTATATAACCCGCTCAGTCGATGTTGCGTAGAACTAATGAGGTTTTGGCCTTTAGAAGAGTGAATTTTAGACTAGATTACAATTCATTTCAAAATACTGAACTATGCTACATAACTATTTGTTGTTTTTGTAAACAAATTGAAAATAAAATTCACAGGTCACTGAAAATGAAATGAAACTACGTCAATTGTTCTTGTTTGTTTTTACTTCTTTCATCTTAATAACTGAATACTATTACTTTGTGCACAAAGTGGAAACCATTACATAGATATGAAGATTTCTTAATATAGCCAAGTACACTAGACCCATTGGGTCGCTTTATTTTATAAATATGCTTTAATCGTGCTGCTTATAGTCGGATGTTTTGTCGAAACGACACTGGGGTCTGAAAAAGCTTACTTAAGGTTATTTTACAGTATATTGCAAAAAATAATTTCTTAACCTAATAGACGTAAATATTTCAGCTGTATATTTTCTGCACCAGTCAACAAATTAAAAGTGTTAAGGTTTCTTTATCCAGTTTTCATCTTTGCACATGGTTTGAGTTGAAAGGTAAATATTTTCGTCACTGGTAATGTTGATTATTTGATAAGTTCATTATATATCTGGGGTATTGTTAACGAACATTTAGATTCTTTAATTTGGTGTGTGATGATGTAATTTAGATTGGAGAGTATACCGATTGGCTTTATTTCAAATGTGCATCTTTCAAAAGACTCTTATGCATTTTCTAATTCATGTAATGCACTTAATGAAGCAAGTATTGTCTACTATTTGAAAACTGATTTTCTATGTTTTAGAAACTGCTTATGTTAATATATCTTGGACTAGTTCAAACTAATCATTTGAGTACAAGTTTCCACTCATCTTTATAAAGAAATTTCCGCCACAGTTCAAGAAAGTAACATAGAGGTTTGCAAATATTTTCTCCACTGTGATTGCTGCCAATGCGCACAATTTGTCCTTATGTTTGTTCCTCTTTCAGAAGTACCTAAAAGCTACATTTTCGTGCTTTCATTAATCTTGTGTAACGTGTCGCAAACCCGTCGTCTGTTAATGAGCATCATTTCATGTAAGATTAAATTTGGGAAAAAAATATAATTTCAACAGTGGCCCGAATACTATTTCCATGAAAGAAACACAGATTTAAAACGTAGAGAAAACAAAATGGGTTTGAATGCCACACATTTGATGGTGTTCAGGCAAAACTATACCAGAAGGACAGTTATTGGAATCATCGTCGATTTGTGTGACAAAGCCGATGTTCATTAACAAAGATTAAAAGCAAATTTTAATAATAATGTAATTCGTCTTTATCTTTTATTTCGTTCTTTTTGAACAAGAAAATATTCAAGAGACTGTCATAGAGTGTTTTTTGTTGTTGTGCTTATTTCAGAATCTCATAATAAGGCATCCCCTCTACAGCAATTATGCATTTCTGAAAGATGGACATGTATATGGTCAGTCGTTTACAGTCTGGAACATGCACAATGAGGAGTGTTGGTATATTTATATGCTTCTTACATTAACTTACTGAAGTTTCGTTTCATATGTAATTATGGTTATTGTGTACTATCTCAAAGCATAGAGTTGATCCAAATGATTGCTCCTATGTTCTCGAAGAAAAACAAAGAGCTTTCCCTAGTTCAAAGAACACTAACATTAGCAGTTATTAACATAGAGGAAGTTCATTTTTGCTAGTCGACAATACCAGCTTCTTGGAAGAAAATCAGCTTGAACTCGTCCATAAAGGTGCTTCCACTAGTCCAAAGTACACTAACGTTAGCAGTTTTTATCATAGAGAATGTTAATTTTGCCAGTCGGTAATACCTTCTTCTGGGTAGAAAATCAGCTTGAACTAGTCGAAAGTATACTAACTTTAACGGCTATTAACAAATGGAACGTCAGTTATGCCAGTCGGCAATACCAGCTTGTGAGTAGAACATATCAGTTTCAAAAACTGCACTAAATGCATTATAACATATTAAGAAGTAAACATTTTTCGGCTAGGTTATTTTAAATTCAATCTGTCTGCGAAGTCCAGGAAGTAAAA
>JAECUM010022364.1:12500-24455 GCA_016617855.1 Megalonaias nervosa | reverse complement strand
GGGGGGGGGGGGGGGGGGGGGGGGGGGGGGGGGGGGGGGGGTCATTGTTTTCATTTATTCTGAACATCTTCAACCCTGTCCGTCTTGTGGAGAAAGAAACCTCGGATGTAATTCACCGCCATTGAGAACTATATTTGGAATTACATTTGCACGTAGCACAATATGGTGATGGAAAGAGACAACGTCACAATCGAAACATCATGGCCTATTATGTCGCAGCACAATATGGTGCACACTGCCGGAGGCGATTCACTAAACCCATCAACTTTATATCTATTCCTACAACTATATCTGAAGTTATTGATTAACTTGACGGAAATGGCCGAGCGATGTTCATATTTCGTTTTAAGTCATAATAAATGACTTTATTTTATTGCAACTTTAATTATGTTAACAGCTTACATGTACGTTTTACTGTTCTACACTGTAATTTCCAGGATGTTAACCTTTAACCTATATGAGATCATCCAATGTAATCTCTGAAGAGAAAAGAGAAAATTTAATGCCGCTTAGTATGCTGACGTGTGATATTAAGACACTGCACGTGAAGCAAGCGTTCACATGGAATTCGAAGATCTTAAACTACAACATTCCGGTATAACGCATAACAAATTATGAAATAAATCTCTCTTGTTCTTTGCGGTTGAAATCCACCAATAAATTTTAACATGTCAGCGCCTTTTTTTAATTGTGTAGGACTATGACTAAATCTTCTTTTGTGACGTCTTCTGCACTCTTACATCAAGTCTTCACGTACCGATAGCATACAGTTTTAGGTTGGGTTTTTTTTTTTTTTTTGGTTGTATTTTTGGTTGCTGTTGTTTTATAAAACTCGTTTATGTAAGCAATTCTTAAATAAGAAAGAACATTTCTCAAGTGGGGATGGGGGTGGTGGGAGTGGGTAAAAGGGAGTTTGCAGAGTATGGATTAAACGAACAGAATTATGAGCAGAACTGTACCAAAGTACATTTTAATACAAAAGCCAAATAAAGCGTTTCAATTTTAAGTCGATATATGTTTGCGTATGTGCTTTCGTTTAATACGAAATTTATGAAACGAGCTGAATAACTCTGATGTTATTAGGACCTCATCATTATCATTAACTTTAAGTATTATTAAAACTTTCATGACACTGAAATTATTAGAAGGGTTATTGACATGCTATGCCGATGATATAAAAATTTATGCCTAAATATCACAGCAAATAGGAGTGTCAGATAAAATAGTCAATATCACATGTTTATTATCGTCAGATTCTAAAGAAGAGGAATTAAAAAAACAAAAAACAATACAATTATTCAAGACATACAACGTGGTTAACTGGTTTGCAAGTTCCACCGTTACCTCATATCTTGAGTGATTTCCAATTTGGCTAATAATAAAACATTTCTGCTGATAATTGTAATTTCTCTGTTACAAAGAATTTTGCATACACAGTTACAGCATTTTATCATAAATATTGTTGGTCATTAAGTTAAGGAATTTGTTCACGTTTACTTTGAGAAAGAAACCATGACTATGTGTCAACATCAGAGCTGTATTCTGACGTGGCGAAGGGAAATGCGATTCGATATAAATAAATAAAAATGATCCAATTGGCGCTGTTTTTGCTTTACACATTGACATCTTCTTTAGCTCAGTCTTTTCTCTTCTCAAATAAAAGCTTTAGTGTTGTGCGCTTTTCTCCTGTATGCATCATTTGTATTAGGAATAGGCATACATCATGTCGGTATCACACTAGAGGTAGCAGTTCCTTAACCGGATAGAAGTAATTAGCATTACACACTTTTCAACATATAAATAATATTAATACGTTATGACATCTTTCTTGTGCAAAATCCATTGCACGAACAGTATTATTCTAATTCGGAGAATCACTGATACGTACAAATATTACGATGACAATGTAACTGTTAAATTGTCGGTAAATTAATTCACACAAAGTTAACATTTTGAGTAACACAATGACGTTCAAATGCCTTGCGTTCTGTTTGGTGTATATTTGTAATTCTCTATAATTAATCTTATATACCTTGATTTCTTTCATAGGAATCGGAATGAGGTCGCCATGTGAGAGTGTCTGCTACGCACGAGTGCATGTAACACCGACTCAGTAGCATCATTTTATGGTGATGTGTACTTAGTCGTGATGAAATATGGACTGGTACGTGCAGGCGAGGCGATGGATGCCGTTTACCCACGGACCTCCGTAGAGTACGAATTAAACATTCTCTATAGTGTATATATATAATATATATAATGTGTGTGTGTGTGTACAAAAAGAGAACTTTGGTTTATTCTTCTACATATGTTGTTCAAAGTCTCAGAACTTACAGATGATACTCCTCAGTGCAGACTATGTTGACATTGAAATAAAGGAAACTGGAAATCCCAATGCCAAACCGTAAACTGCCACGCTGCTGACATTGTAGCGATATGACTGAAAAATTGTTAAAGCTAAATTAAAAATTTAAATCACACACACGCACCAGACTAACTCTGTTTACGTCTGATACTACGATCGGAGTAGATTTTTTTGTATTGTATTACGGTAAATACAACAGACATCCCATTGCATAATGTAAGAGGTCATTCGGAGTAAAAAAATTACGGTAAATACAACAGACATCCCATTGCATAATGTAAGAGGTCATTCGGAGTAAAAACAAATATGTTCATAAAGGTGCTCATTCAAAATTCGGCCAAAAATTATTTAAGCACAAGAAAATACAAAAATTCGGTTTCCGTTCACGTTAGACATAAACTTATTTCTGTGTGTAATTGTAGAAACGCCTGCTATATAAAGACTTTTTTTTACCCGAATGACCTCTGACCTCTGGAGCTCTTTGATGCGTAAAAACATTATTCATGACACGTTTCAGCATAAAACATAGGCAATCAAATACCGGCAAAAGTTTTATAATTTGACCATCATATCTGAATAAACATATTTTAATTACAACAGTATGATATATGAGGGAAAAACGATTGATTAAAATTAGCTGATGTAGTTCACCTTGCAATTTGGATAAATGGTGCAGCAATGTCTTATTGGAATCTGTATCATTATTGTTAAAACTAAGTAAGTAAGTAAATCAGTTGACGTTAAGGTCTTAAATATCTCTTACATATAATGAAGTAGCTAGTTTCTAAATTATCGCTTACGGCAAGAACGTATGACATGATATGAAGATCACGTCGTCCAATACGCATCGTAAAGTTATTACTACACTAATTATTTTCTATTTCTATTTCCTTCATTGTCTACACTTTTGACGAAATCTAATAATTACGTGTTCAGATGCAACAAGAATATCTTACTTTGGTTGGACACTAAAATGGACACAACATATTAAAAATATATTTTTAAATAGTTGTATTTGAATGAAATTACACGACATTTTAGTGTAAAGGACCTTTCTGGAACAGGCCGAAATACCCCTCTTTGTTTTTACATTCTACGTCAAAGTCAAGTGGCTAAACCCTATAAACATGTTATTTTCTGCTTAGACTGAAGTGCCGCTTTGTATTTATTGCAAGTAACATTCTTTTCCGGTTAACAAATCTCCAGGACTTGTCAGAGAAAATATATTTGATTTTCCTAGGGTCTACAGTAGGATGCAATAACAGCTGCTTGTCACTGTACAGTGATACCTTGAAACCGGAACTCTATTAGGCTTCATCAATCGATGCACGTAAATGTTTTTGATTATTTTCAATAATCAAGAAAAATAGATTCCGTACAAGCTGAAAGAGCAGTTTTCATCTCTTTTCTGTCTGAATTTTAGACTGTGCTAAAGTGTTGTTACAATTCGGCAAGAAGTGACTCTTATAGCATGAAAGCAAATAGATACAGTCAAACACGTGTTCAACAGCACATCGTTTAAGAAACTATATGTTTGAAGAGGCCATATCAGTCGTCATATTCCATCTTGGGTTCCCATTGCTGATCTCTTCAAATAGATACATTTGTATGACTTTGATTTTTGTACTATGAATTTGAATTAATAGGATTCGTTTTATAACTCGATAGGGCATTTATATAGGTAGTGTGGTAAGGAAAGCTTTTAGTTTTGGTTTGTGATAAGAGCTGGAGCTTTTGTCCTGGACAAACTTATCATATATGAGAAGTGAATCGACCGCTGTAATGAGACACCATGTACTTGATGGCATCTATGATTATGCCTAGTTATTGTTTGGTTTTGACGGGTTTTTCAGATTCAATCTTTCTTTATTTCTGAAAGACCAGATGAATTAGGCATCGTGTCATCAGTGGCATAAAAAGTCTGAAAGAACATCACTTAATCATTAATAAATGTCTAGCCCACTTTGAGGCGGTGACACTCCATCATAAGGTAACTATTAAACAGTAAGACGGCTATACACATTGAACCACTTAGACGACTAAATCGCTATGAAGAGCTCACGTAGTCGCAAGACTTTGTACGACTTCGCACGAAATGTGATACCTCCATATCAAACATGTTTCACATTAGTTTCATACCATCACGCTTCCTACAGAAATGGAATTAATATCTGATCCTTAGAGGAACTGTAGCCTAACACAGTCACAAAAAGTTTGATTTACCGAATTGTTAAATCTTTGTTACGAAAGGGTGTTAGTACCTATAATAGGTATGAAGAATGTTTTAAAAATACGTGATATGGGCAGTTATTCCGAACTGCAGCAACAAGCATACGCAGAACGAATGAAATATCTGAATATTTTTTCTTTGACATGACATATCTCGAGAGCTTAACTTCTTGTACAATTTTTCCCGATACATAATCCTAGCAATCAGTAATGAGTAGATTTATTATGTGTCGAGAGCCAGATATCAAATTTTAGTCCCAGCTCATCAGAAAACGATTAACACTCGAGTTGCTACCAACATTGCAAGGCATACACACTCTGAGGGATTGATGAATATTTACTTCTTTTAACCAATATTTACTTGAGAAGTAACACGCCAATTTAGGAGAAACATTAGCGTATTATAAGTGTAGTAAATCTAGAGTATGTGCCATTTGTATTTACGTCTCCACATTTATAGATTATTAGATTTTTGTGATTGCTTGTTTAACTATGGGAAATAGGTATTAGGGAAATATTTCTCAGACCGAGTAATTGGCCAGTTCCTAGGGGCAAACGTCACAGAGTACAGTGTTGATGAGATTTCATGATGGCATGGTTTAGTTTCGAAGTGAGCCCAGGTCAGAATCAGATAAGTGAGCATGGAGCCAATTAATTCCAATTAAAATGTAATTGTGTTGATTGGCGGTGTATTTCCATGTGCACTATTTGTGATAGGGACTGAGAGCCAAGTAGTTCTTACTGAAATACAATTATGTTGATTAGCGGTATATTTCCATGTGAACTATTTGTGATAGCCAAGTAATTGATATTGCAATCGAACTGTGTTGATTGCTGGTGTATTTTCATGTGAACTATTTGTGATAGTGACTGATAGCCAAGTATTTCCTATTCAAATATAATTTTGTTGATTTGTGGTGTATTTCCATGTGAACCATAATTGACAGGGACTGATAGTCAAGTATTTCCTATCAAAATACAATTGTGTTGATTGGTGGCGTATTTCCACGTGAACTATTTGTGATAGGGTAATGATAGCCAAGTATGTCCTATCTAAATCCATTTGTATTGATTGGTGGCGTATTTCCATGTGACCTATTTGTGACAAGGACTGATAGACAAGTATTTCCTGTTAAAATTCTAATTGTGTTGATTGGTGGCGTATTTCCATGTGAACTATTTGTGACAAGGACTGATAGACAAGTATTTCCTGTTAAAAAAGAACTATTTGTGACAAGGACTGATAGACAAGTATTTCCTGTTAAAATTCTAATTGTGTTGATTGGTGGCGTATTTCCATGTGAACAATTTGTGATAGTGACTGATAGCCAAGTATGTCCTATCAAAATCCAATTGTGTTGATTGGTGGCGTATTTCCACGTGAACTATTTGTGATAGTGACTGATAGCCAAGTATGTCCTATTAAAATCTGATTGTGTTGATTGGTGGTGTATTTCCATGTGAACTATTTGTGACAATGACTGATAGTCAAGTATTTCCTATTAAAATCTAATTGTGTTGATTGGTGGTGTATTTCCATGTGAACTATTTGTGACAAGGACTGATAGTCAAGTATTTCCTATTAAAATCTAATTGTGTTGATTGGTGGCGTATTTCCATGTGAATTATTTGTGACAAGGACTGATATTCAAGTATTTCCTATTAAAATCTAATTCTGTTAACTGGAGGCGTATTTCCATGTGAACTATTTGTGATAGGAACAGATATTTGTACAATGGAATATTTGAGAAGGATTGTTCCATTATCTAGAGACGCCTTTGATTGTTACTATGATGGTAAATATGGTGAAGTGATACAAATAGAACCAGGTTTATAGTCGTGATTTGACGGACCTAGGAACAGAGTAGGAAAATAGTTCCCGGTATTTGGTGTTTGAGTTGTATTTATATTTTCACGGCGTTAGGTACTTGCGCTACGTCACGGAAAACTAATCGGGAGAAACCATCCAGTTGAGAGACTGGCATGCAGTTGTGAAGTTATGATGCAAATGTGAAGTTTTGACTTTTGGTGGTCATTCATAAATTAGAGGAAAATTATTTATAGTCTTGGCGCGTTGTTAGAACTTCCAGTAGACAACGGTTGTTGTCGGGAAGTCCTTGGAAATAAGGGGAAAAAAGTGACTTCAAGCAGAATTCACTCTAGGGATGGATTCGCTTGGTAAAGAGACTTCTTTGGCATATTATAATAGCACTGTCGCCTAAAAATCATAAAAATATAACAATATAAATCAAGATTTAGATACAATGTGTGTGTGTGTGTGTGTGTGTGTGTGTGTGTGTGTAGTTTTAATAATATTATTTACTATCGGAAAAACAAAAAAAAAAGATGCAAAAGTTTCTGAATTGTTAGAGATTAATATAATCTTTAAGACGTCTTAACATCTTAATTAAATTTAGGAAAAAAAAAAGAATGTCATTTTCGTCTCAATTACCAAATAATACAGTTTCAGTTTATGAGCAAAAGAGTGGGCAAAATGTGTTATCAGAAATCAGTATATGTTCCACAGTCTAAAGAAAGTATTTTCCGTCTGTCTGTCACCCAGAAGTGATATGTATTCGATAACCAATAAAACCAATAACCAATAAAACAGCATCAAGTATGATTTCTTACCGATCCAGGTAGGCTTTTAAATGGGTACCGAGGGATTATATCTTACTTATAGAGCTAACAATATAAGATATGATATAAGATCTATACATTTGTTCAAAGACAAAAGATCCAGTTTAAATTAAAATTTTGTTGAACAGGTTAATTTATGCCAGGTTTTATCAGAAATATATTTAATATGTGCATACCAAGTGGCATAACTAGCTAAAATAAACCCAAATGTTTGTGCTGAATAACCTTTTCTATTTTTGTTTCAGAAATATATTATGTAGTATTAACGATGTCAGATAGCGGCCGACAAATTTACAATGCAAAGTAACTAAAATTTGTACATGTACACATTTTTCTAAAATGTCTTCGTGACGGTCTACAACTACAACGTAACACAAACTTGTACGTGAGCACATTTTAGAAAAATTTGTATTGGCACACATTTCTGTAACTTTGAGTTATAATTGGTTGACACAAAGAGAACCAATTCGGATTCCTTTACAATAATAAATTAGAACAGTGGTGCTTTCCGATAAGGAATTAACCTCTTGAGTTATTTATATATTGGTCTGGAGCAAAGAAGAGAGCCTCTTTTTATTGACACGAATACATTAGAAATTAAAGCTCGAGAAACAAATACGTGGCGCTTTTATCAATAACATTTAGAAAATCAGCATGGTGTGACGCAAACGTGAATCTCTCTCTCTCTCTCTCTCTCTCTCTCCGATTTAATATGTTGTACACCACATAATTTTGATTGACTTACCTCTTTTAGAATATATGTATTTAAGTATATTTAATAAATACTAATTACATTTGCTATGAACATAATGTTCATTTGTTTAAAATTAATTTATTACCATTAAGCTATGATACTGTCAAACGTGTACTAGTTTTTTTACTATTATGGATAAGGGGGCGAGTAAAACCAAAGTCGTATGCCGTCTATAGAAAGAATGATTCTAAGTTATTGTTTTCTTTTAACGCCTTATAATCTTTATTAACTTTGTATACGAGACTTTCAGCTGCAAACGATTCTGAAACGAATACCTATAGCTTCCTGCAATTTGCATTAATATTCAATATTCTTCTTTGTTTCGTCAAAAAGTTAGAAGGCTTCAAAATTAAATTAGAAATTAATAGCTTTTAGAGAGTGCGGGTTATTAATTGTCACATACCATAAAAGTCGTGTGTGTGTGTGTGTGTGTGTGTGTGTGTGTGTGTGTAAAGCTTTAAACTGGGAAATATTCATTATGATCTGATAATGGTGTAAAATTCCATTCAAGTATCTAAAAGAAGTAAAAAAAAAAATAACAGGCAAAATAATATATACGTTTGAAGGAATAAATAACGACTTTCAATGTAAAGACAAATCTATCAAACGAAATGCGATTTCGTCAAACGGTTAGGAACCATGTTATAAATGCAAAAAATCGTACGTCGCAAAAATGAAAACCAACACAAAACTATTAATTAGAATGCGATTTACTTGAGAAAATTTTCTTACTTCTCATTTGAAATAAAAACTGACCAATTTATAAAAAAATGAAGCTCTTATGGCAGATAATTATATGAAATATATCAAATGTATATAGTCACCTTATAATCGGAGCACACTATTCTTTTATTCAACTCTCATCATCTGAGTACAGTACGTAAGAATTCAACCATTCTCTCATTCGCCTACACCCCCTCCCGTGTAGACATGGACCAATTACAAAATGTCTGTCAAAACGGTGGTTTAACGAAGTAAATAATTGAAAGTGATCATTTGTAACCATATTCTGTCTGTCTGTCTGTCGCACACACACATACACACATGCAGAGGCATCCATTCACACATACACGTATGAAGATTTTCACATTATTCTCAGCAGTCAATTGAAATCTTTGCCCTTATACACGACTAAATGTGCTGGAATTCTCAATAACATGATCCTGAGCCCAGTTTTGGGATATTATGTACATTTTCGCGAAAAGTTTCCAAATGGTGTTTTGTTTGGCTGTACAAGGAGGTTTGTTAAATCACACATTAAAATACATTTTATTATAAATTTTAAAAGAGCCTCAGCTTTTGAATTTCGATTATACATTTGTATCAGCAGGCGTGCTTGAATTCAAATTTGCCGTGGCGCCGAGATTAGAGGTCTGAATAAAAAAATGATACAAAAACCACACACACACAGAATACATATCAAGCGTTGGGAGAATTTAAAGATTGAATTCACTCTCGGTGATTTGATCTTTGAAAGTTGTCTAATACAGAAACAAACATGAATTATCATGACATAAACAGTCTCTATTCCTTGCTGTAATTTAATTAGGCACGAAGCTCACAAGTAAGGTATTTTACGAACACAAAAGAAATCCCTAAAGATAGTTTTGAAGAGAAAAGCTTTCAACGTATTTTGATCTTTTTCTGTCGAGAAAGCAAGGGAATGCTATTAAAAAGGCGATGAATCTAGTGTCTAGTACGAGTGAAAACATGACAGAATCCCTCATTAAAATCCAATCCAAATTAAGGCTCACTTAAAAGACTCGACAAGACGACAAAGAAATAATCAACATCCAGATCTCAAGGAAGCAAGTCATATTATACAATGGGCCGATACTATATGCGTAAGACAGGAGCACCAAGGGTGTCTCATGTTCTTCCATGACCACACTCTTCTTTTCTTCTAGGTATTTGGAAAATAGATATCAATAAGTAAAACTAGGTAAAAGGTTCCTAAACAATGTAATCTATAACACCAGCTCACTTTTCAGAAAGCCCCCTCTCTACTCCAGTTCTCTCTGCAAACATTGGTTCTAATAAAGAACAGTATGTGCTGGCTGGTGGGTTGGTTGTTTTGAGGTTTAACGATATTTCTCAGAGCAAGACAGACCGCATATGGCGGCCACTATAACCAGTGGAAGATGAACCCGGGAAAACGCCCGTGAGAACCACCGACACACGGGAAGCTACTGGAAGCTTTCTCACATACCCACATTGGCCAAGTCCGAGACTCGAACCCACGCGTACAGCGGTGAGGTGGCAGTCATCAGTAAAGGCGAACACTTCATACAACTCGGCCACCCGGGGCCCAGCGGTTTAGTACTGGTAAGACCTTGTTATACTGACAAACCGCTATCGAATGGAACATGTAGCGTGAAGTAATGAACGTAATGGCAGCGCATATATAAAAGACTACAGCAGAAACATTATTCACTTACACCAGGCGACATCAAGGGCTCAAAAGGGGGCATAAAGGTATGCAAAGTGTGCTTGAGGTCTGAAATGCGCAGTGGTAGCGCACACGTAATGCATTTCGGAGGTTCTGGGTTCAATTCCCGGATCCAGCAAGTTTATAGATTTCGGCTTCCCAAAACCTGTTTTTCCCTCTGGTGCTCACGCTTTTTACCCACTTCAAAGTTATCCCAAACCGAGATACTGAGTCGTCAAATATGCACAGCTGATACTTATAGGATTTTCAATGAGTGTTCATTTAATATAAAATTTACGAAACGAGTTTAATAATATTATTTATCACATAGTCGGTACACTTTGCCTACAGTGTGTGCAGTTTCATATTTTTTATATTATACATGTGAACATATCACTTTATGTGATTTTGACTGGTCCATATAAGCCCATGAAATTATTGTGCAGTATTTTCTTTACTGACTGGCTGCGATCGTGGGAAAACTTTTTTAACCCCGACTTCAGGAATTTTTTGTTTTCATTGAACATTGTTTGGCCGCCATTTTTTGAATCGACTCGCGAAAGGGAATTGGGAAAAAATGGTCCCGTCTGTTTCAATATTGCCAATTTACCCCCACAGGGGATTGTAATGTCATGTATAACATATCATAACATGAAAAATGGCAAAACCCCCAAGACAAGAACAATAACAGCAAGTAAAACTACCGGTATTGCTTAGATGATAACGAGGGTGGGGGTGGGGATGCATGGGCGGTATATCTGTAGCATGGAATTCACCCTATATACAAGCTTGGTTTAAATGAAGTAAGTAAACTCACTTTTGTTCACAGAAGAATGTAGTCATAAACCGGTCTCCCCAACTGACAAAACTTTATCCAACCACAGCATATTTACGCGGTAAGTATGTAATGCAAGTCCGATTCAGAGAGTTGTTTTCGTCTTCTGCACAATCTAATGTTCCAAATCAAATACTGCAAATTCCCGGTCACAAATACATTACAGTAAATATGTGTATTTCTGCATCCAGTAATCTTCTTTTCACAAAAATATTGCAACAATGTAATGTTTAGTTGTGGAATTTCAACGTAAACACTGTCACTGTGTTGTGTTGGCCAACTCAAACCGGTATTGTGCACCGTATCAAACAATGTGACATCACACGCTTTGGACATTTTGTGTTGACAAATGTTTTGTCTTTTGTAAAATGTTTTGTTTATTTGGATGGGCGTTTATTCTTTGATTTATAGTTATCAAAAATGTATAATATACTTTTACTATTTCAACTTTGTTTGGGACTATTTTTTAAGCGTAACAAATGAACGGTACAGCATCTGTCAGAATGAACGAAATTATTCGTTCTTCTTTCTATCTAAATAATTTCTACTGAAATAAAACTATGTGATAAAAAGAATCTCAAATGGGTAATGATTTAATATTAAATTTATGAAACTCGTTAAATAATGTCCAGCTTTTGCGAGCCAAGGCTCGCAAAAGCTGGACATTATTCAACTCGTTTCATAAATTAAATATTAAATCGTTA
>JAECUM010022364.1:0-7500 GCA_016617855.1 Megalonaias nervosa | reverse complement strand
CTGACTCTTTGGTGCGGAATTGAAAGCACATGTTTCAAACACATGCAGGTCCAGAAAATGCCGCGGCTCATATCCTTTCCTCTACACAGAAGCTGACATCCAGGTTTCATCTATACTGATAAATACAGGTTTGATCATGGGCACTCAGAAATTTTAAGTTACTGAATATTTAATATCATGGTGTTTGCATAGATTTACTATGGGAACTGAATTAGTACCGTGACTCCTATACCTCACCTCTTCAATCAACACTGAAAGAGAGCCTGTTCTTGGCGAATCGGCGTGAGAAGTAATGCCCGCTCAATAAGGTGTCATGACCCGACCATCACCGGGCATGTTATCTCACAGTCTAGAAGCACTTTCCTGAAATACTTGTCGTCATCCAATCAGAACTCAAGAATTTATTATTTGAAATACTCATAAACCGTAGGAAAAGTGTTATTAAAATGAATTTTCTCGTGACATTTTAAGAAGGAATTTGGCTGGTACTTTTACACATTGTTAGAGAGTTCTCTTTGTCATACCCAATTTAATGGCGGGCCTTCTTCGATTGACAGAAAGGTGATAGGAACGTGATAGAAAGCTAAATCCTACATTTCGGAGGTGTCACCCCTAGCGATGTCGATATCGTCTCACATCATTGGGGAAGGCGGTGAGGTACGTAATCAGTTGTAAGAAAGGTGAACTCTCATCATGAAGTCTACCGGAAAAAAACTTTATTGAAATTATAAGAAATCACATACCAGATATAGAAATACATATGCATAAGGTTTACATTTTATGTATGAAAATGAAATTCAAAATGATTATATTCTTTCAAGCTTACCAACTTCATACAATTCTAGAATTTCTTCATTTTGGAATATAATGTGCGTGTGTGTGTGTGTGTGTGTGTGTGTGATTTGGATTTTTTTAACGTAGCTTTAACAGTTTTTCAGTCATATCGTTACGATTTCTGCAGTGTGGCAGGTAATAATGATGTCTAGCACTGGAGCATCATGCCGCAGACGTATGGCATCATGTCCCACCCAATCACATTATAATGACACCCGGCCGACCACTCCTAACACTAACCTCGCAATGCTGAGCGCCAAGCGAGGCAGCTGCTAGTACCATTTTTGTAAGTCTTTTATATGACTGGCCGGGGTTCTAACCTTTCGCATCCGAGGTGGACGCTTTAACCACCAGGCCACCGGAGCGGTCTTGGACTATAATGTGAATAAGTAAATGTCGAATAAATTTAACAAAGAATGTTTAAGAATTTCATGTTCTAAACTAATGCCAAAACTATTTGCAATAAAATATTTTATTCAGTGTTTAATATAAAATACCAAAATATTATTTCCTGTAGTTTTAAAGCATTTTGTTCCTAAATTAATTATTTACAGCATGAGGTTGGTAGCGAAATTGTCTTTACAATAAATCATTATTACGATTATAAATAAATATAATTCATAATAAAATGTAACTTTCCAATGCATTATATATATATATATATATATATATATATATATATATATATATATAAGGTAAGTATATATATATATATATATATATATATATATATATATATATATGTATATATATAATGAAAAATTAAAGAATACATAGACATTTCAAATACGTCGTACTAGAATTGAACTGTTACCAAAATGCATCAAACCTAACATTCAAACATTCAAATCCTTCTATTCGTACTTTAAAGAAAATCTTAAAAATACAGATTGTAGTTTCTTACCTATAAGAAAGGTGAATTCTCATCATGAAGTCTAACGGAAAGAACTATTGCTGTTTGTATGTGATTTAGAGAGCATAACTCTATACCTAAAGCGGTTATTTCCTTGGTACTCCGCTCTCCTTACGATTGCCTGACTCTGCTCTTTTTCAGTTTACTTATGACTTGGAGTTCGCAACCTTCCTGATACCTGTTCGTTAGGTTTACAGGTGTTATTACAGAAAACTTTGCTGTATCAGCGTTTTCCATGAAATATATGTACTTAACTGTGACAGTCAGCAGAAAGGAATTTGCTGATGTGGCATCTCTCTTAAATCCTTACTGAATTCGCTACGTTATAACATAGGAAGAAGGGTTCTGATGCGCTTATGCAATGCAAGAAATTTTTACAATTCTTACATAAGAAACTCAGTCTTTGTTGAAATAATACATATTTAAATTACAAGAATAAAAAATGCTTTTAATACAATATGTTAACAAAAATTCATTCATGAGAGAGGTAGTCTTTAGATATTTGAAAGAATTCGACACCTCTGCCTATAGAAAATCAGTTGATACATACTTCTCTCTTACAAACTTGATACTCCACACCATACTCACCCAATGGTTCCTGATCGTGACCCAAGGTAATAACGAAAAAAGATGTAAATATGTTAGGAGTGATTCTTTTATAACTACCTGTATCGAGTCAAAAAAGTTTACAAAAATAAAATGTCACTCTGCTATTTTTGTGTAATTAAACTGGGCCCACTGTCATGGACCACATGGGAGGGGTAAACAATTACACCCCTCTCGAAGATGATTACCATGTGGGCAACTTCTAAGTTGGGTGAATTTTCATCTGGCTGTTTGGATTGAAATATACAAACAAATGGAAGGAAGGACAAAAGGAAGGAAAATGCATACTTTTAAACATCTGGATCATTACAATTGTATTAGTTCTATAAATAGAGGGAATTAATTTCTGGGTTTGCTAGAAATTTCTTGCTAAACACTAGAGCATCGGATCCAATTCACTGAATAAGTTGCCTTCTGTAAAGAAACATTACATGTAACCTACTACAAGTTTCAGAAATTTTATTTTGATTAATTAGTAACTATAATATAGTCATAAGTCAATACTTAATAAGCGGAATACCACTATAAGTCTTTTTGTATCTGGCATCTCTTAAAATGTGTCTCTTATTGTTTTTAAGTATGTGACTTCGTACAGATTTAGGAATATTTATCGCAAACATTGGCAAGATGCCTCATTTTTGCATCCTATCTTCTCCACTAATGTTTCGTTCCACAGCACTGAACTACCAACGCTCAATTCAATTTTGCACGATTGTGAAGAGCTACTAATGTCAGAAATTAAAAGCTACTCGATCCAAGTAACGGGTCCCAAATCGACCACCAAAAACAACTTATCTGCAAAAATACTTAATGAAGCCAAGACTTTATTACCAGATGGAAAAGGTCAGTCATCTTAGATTATAACTTGTTATGAAGCAGACCGGACGAAACCATTTGATTATGACAGAAAATATTAATGGAAATTCAATGTATGTCGTATTATCAAGGATGTTCTGAGATATTTGACCAGGGTCAAATATTCATAGAATCAATGTTCTTCCGTTTTATTAAGTTGGGGGGGGGGGGTAATTACACCTAAAAGGGATTGTTTATGTATTAAATAGAATTTGTAAATAGACAGTTCTATTGAAAACCTGTTTGAACAAAATGGGTCTGATGAAGGTATAGACTTTCTAGTATTCAAACAAATATAAGTGAATCATGGCAAGCATTTGGTCTTAAATAAAACATGGAAATAAGTCCGCTCGTTCAGACTGAAAAAACAAACAAACCTAACTTTGTCTGAGTTGACCACTAATGTAAATGGTGCATGAGCATTAGCCTCGGAAGCACTCAAAAATAAATGAAACCCTTTGAGTCCATGAATTTTCAATGACAGTTCTAAATTCTGATGTTCTAAATTATTAAATCTTGTTGTACAATCAACGTTAGAAAATGTAGTCCATTTCGGAGTATTCAAAGGTTGGAGTCAAGTATCACGCCCATGGACCCGCCTCGGTAGCCGACACTGTCTGGTCTGGGCAGGAAGCAACCCATCACCCTTCTGGTTTCGAGTTCGCCACGTTAACCGTAGCCCCTAGTATTAATACCATATAAATAAATCAATTTGCTTTCTGTTTCAGGTGAAGATGGCCGCTTCAATCCAAGTGTCTCAGATGATATGTGCTGTCCTATTTCTGTTAATGAACTTCGAATGCGTCTGCTTACAAAAGGCGGACATTGAGAATGACATTAATTTCAGGTGGGTTATACAACTTAATTACTTTAATGCTCAGTTTCAAAAGAAAGTTGGTTTTATATTTACAGTTGTTAATGGTTTATGCACATATTCATCAATATGTCTCTAGAGATTGAAAGCTAGGTGGCACTGTGCGTATAAGCACAAATAATTCATCTCATTTGTGTTCGTTCCATCTGTTGCGTTTATACAAAATAATAATTAGAATTGATATGCACACATACAATATAATGTTTGGATTAACTCACTATCGCTTATAAATGCAAAATATAGTTCTCTCTCTCTCTCTCTCTCTCTCTCTCTCTCTCTCTCTCTCTCTCTCTCTCAAACTGAAAAATCGATGACCATTGAAAACTTGTTTTTGATATAATAAATGATTCTTTTCTGTTTGAGCACAAGATAGCGTTCCCTGTCTTGTATCGATTACTCTTAATTTTCTTTCTTTCTCATGTAACTTTTGTAGTACATTAAAGCATCTTTGGTTTCATGACATCGTTACATGCATATTTTCTACTACCATTCTTCTCTTTTATCAAAAACATAGTTTATATGAATTTTTATTACATTCGTTTTTGATACTATCATCATCCTATTCTTGCACAAAATCAATAGAGTTAATACGCTACCCGATGGTTCGTAAGACAATACTGTCCAGAAAAGAATGTGAGCTTGAAAATCAATACTTTTATTATTAAACAACCCCAGACGTTAAGAATCATAGCCAACATAGTAAGTTGAAGAAAATTTGATTTATTAAAATATATGTTTAAAAAAATAGTTTAAAGCAATATGGTGCAAAATTGATGTAATCTTTACTCTGCATAACCTCCAGGACATGCATACTGTATTTACCTAAGTAAAATATTAAAACTAGGAAGACTATAAATTTATCAGTTCTATCAGTGATTTTCTAACAATAAAAAATACAAACTAAAAACCATTAATTTCTTTATGCCAGCGTGTTAGTCAATGGCGGATGTGAAAGTACACTGTATTACATTTAAAGTACGTGCTGTATAAGATCAAGATCAAATGAAGCAAGTTTATTTTAATATTGCAGTTCTAATTTGCCAATAAATAAAACTTGATTTAATTAATTTTAATCGCAAAATAAGATATATGCATGCAAGGCTTCAAAAATTGAAAAAAGGAGATAAATTCTTTGTAGTAGGAAAATAGAATCTTAACATCAGACAACAAAATAAAAAACGTTAAGGTACAAAATGATTAATGTATAATACACAGTCTTCATCATGGTATATATGGACTTTATCCTGAGAAGTTGGATTATATAGACCTACTGTCTCATTAGCCGTTTCACCAGAGGAGCCCTGCTCACAATGACAGAATTGCAGGTAAATGCTGTTGAAATAAGATAGTTATATACTGAAAGGAAGGTGAAATATTTTTTTTTTAAATTATAAAACGTGTTAAAGTTCAATTTAGAGTTTCAATGCCAGGCAATGAAAGAAAATATGAACGCAGCATAAATATATTCATTTCTTGTTAACTGTGTCCTATTTTGTTATTTTTAAAAAAAAATAAATAGATCGATTGAATATAAAACTATATTATCTTCATCGGATGACATTTGATTTTTTTAGCTCTAAATTTTTAAATAAAAGGTTGTTTCCGTAATGATTCACATTTTTTGTATCTATATTACATTACAAATTATATTTATCAACAAAACAGCATATTTATTACACTTATATCCTTTAAAAGAATAGCATATATAATAATAAACGTTTAGTATACGCGCAAACAAGTTAATATATGCGAAGAAATAACATGACACAAACCCGATAATGTATTTGTAGTGATTATTGATAATACACAACATTTTTAAAAAGAAGGACAATTAAAACCATGCAAATAACTAAATCATTTCCTGCAGTAATCATTACATAAGTAGGAGCGAAGCACATTAGAGAATGATACGGACAACGTTAAGGTGCAAAATGGTTCCTGCATAATAGGTCGTAGCATAATGACAGCTTAAGTACTTTAACAAGCCTAGGGTATGTGCTTTTTGTATTTATGTCTCTATTTATAACTTTGACAGAATTTAGTGGTTATTTGTTTGATTATGGTGAGTCACTGTTGGGAAGATATTTCTCAAACCGAGTAACTAGCCAGTTATAAAGACCAGGCATCATAATGTACATTATTCAAGAGACTTTCTGGTAGTATGGATTAATTACGCAAAATGAAACCTTCCTAATTTCTTAACAGAAGGATTTCTCTGGATATTTTCACGTATACGTGTTTAGTAATTTGAGATAGGAATAATCCGTTGCAAAAAGTGTTTCGGTAGTATTTTGTTATGCATGGCGTGAAGTACCGATCTACGGTTTGGAAAGTACAGATTTACGACTTGGAAAGACTTACTGATGGATGATACAAATGTACTTATGGGTGATGGGAACGTGAAGCAAGAAAATATTTGTAAGTGCGAAATGCAGTTTCGTGAATGTGAGGTTGTCAGCTGATTAGAAGACAAGTATTGTGGTATTTGCGCGTATGAGAACTCTTCAGTTTACAAACAAATATTGTCTCAAGGGTTTTGGAAATAACAGAAACATCAGCCTCAAGCTAGATTCATGCAACTGTTGTGAGACATCTTGCGTTTTACGGTACATATATGTGAGAAAACTTTTACGTAATTTGAAAAGTTTACATCTTAGGGCAAGAAGCAAACGGGTACATTCGTGCTGTACAGGAATTCTACCGATTTTGAATCATCTGGCAACAAAAGGTGGTATCTCTCGATCTATAAGCGACATAATGTCATTTTCCTTTAATTCATCCTTCAAACATTTTGATAAATGTAATGCATTATGGTCAGAAAAGCCGTTCTATACTTATTCAATCCCATCTGCCACTGCCAACATGCTACTGAAACGCCGGACAATTGTCATAAATAATAAAAATGGACAGGATAGAACCAGTATACCGTACTAATTAGGGTGCGAATATCCGCACACGTATGCACACATAGATAAGGACAAAAAGTCCTCATGATTTCATGTCAAGCTTATCTTTTTGTATTAAACTGCTTTTGCTAGATATTGGTTCAAATACAGCCTTAGAATGAGGTACACTTGGTATAGTTTTAAATGCATATTTGCACAAAAGCATGGAAGCCCGGTACCATTTTGAGTTACATACCTGACCCCGTCATACAATCTAGTTTCACTACTTCTAATCTCCAGTGCACCTCTTCCAGGAAGGATGTGTGAAGAATCACGATCTCACTTTGTGTACACCTGTTATCAATTCACAATCAACTGAATGTTTGCCGTTTCGTATGATTTGCACGACATCGTACCTATTTGCTCGTACGTACATACATACATACATACATACATACATGGGCGCCCGCAGCATAGGTCAAGGGGGGCTCACGTGACCGCCAAATCCCAAATCATACTGCAAATATATATAT